>VSMD01088513.1:0-183097 GCA_008750895.1 Mirza zaza | reverse complement strand
GATTAATAAAATGTGGTATATGTATACCATGGAGTACTATTCAGCTCTAAGAAACAACGGTGATATAGCACATCTTATATTTTCCTGGTTAGAGCTGGAACCCATACTACTAAGTGAAGTATCCCAAGAATGGAAAAACAAGCACCACATATATTCACCAGCAAACTGGTATTAACTGAGCAGCACCTAAGTGGACACATAGGTACTACAGTACTAGGGTATTGGGCAGGGGGGAGGGAGGAGGGGGTGGGTATATACATACATAATGAGTGAGATGTGCACCATCTGGGGGATGGTCATGCTGGAGATTCAGACTTGTAGGGGGGGGGGGGAAGGGCATTTATTGAAACCTTAAAATCTGTACCCCCATAATACGCCGAAATAAAAAAAGAACAATAAAAAACCAAGGCCAAAGATAGGTTAAAGAACGTTGCATCATCTCTTGATAAAGAGATATTAATATTTGTTGCAGTACTGAACCTAAAGGCCCTTGGTATATATCTACACAACAAAGTATTATGCAATCATTAAAAACATTGACATAGAAAAATATGGAAGCCCATACACTTAGAGCATTAAATAGTGGTCGTCTTTCAAGGAGTGGGGGGAGGGAGCAATAACATAAGACTTGAGCTTTCTGAGTGGAACACTCAAAACATTTTTGTTATATTAGTATTTCTTACAATGAGCGTTATCTACAGTCAGAAAAGCAAAGATATTTTAACAGAGTACATATAAGTTCACTGACATGGAAAGATGACCCTGATGTATCATTATGCGAAAAACACAGGTTACAAAACAGCATGAACGCTAAGATCGCATTTATCTGAAGTGTCGTGTGCACGCGGTGTGTGTTGAGAGAGGACGAACCAGATCAGAAAGATGTTTAGAAGGATGCCAAAGATGTTAACAGAGATCTCTGGATGATCATATTTTAGGCGATTTACTTTCTTCTCTATACTTTCCGGTATGTTTACATTTTCAATGATGAACAGGTCTCAACTGTAAAATCTGAAAAACCGCAAAAGGCTGTCTCCATTCTGAAAACAAAAAAGCCGGCTCCCTTTGGGCAGCTGCCCCAGCTTTCCTGCCTCCAGGCCCGCATTCTCCGGGACTGCTCCGTGGGGTGCATTTTCCCAAAAAGCAGGCATTCACAGAGGGCCTGAGCCCTGAGCCCACCACCCCTAGGGACACAGGCCACTTGGGGAGGTTTCCAGGCAGCCCTGAAGCCGTCTAGCTGGGGGGGGCAACTGGCAACACCATCTATGGCACGGATCCACACTGTGACGAAAAACACACCATTTCAGAGACCCAGACTGATCTTACAACACAGAAAAATGGACGGATAATGTACGACTTTGTCAGCTCTATGCAGTATAATAAATGAATCAGGTATTTAGATTTTAAAATAAATTTATCGTGGCCTTTTGTCCATGACACTGATGGCTTCTGGCTCGCAGCCCAGTAGGGTCACGGCCGGCACTTCACCTCCCCCGGGGTGGCTCAGCCCTCTGCTCCCGCCCGGGACGGCAAGCACCGGGAATCTCAAGGGGTTCCTGGATCCTAATCCCGGCTCCTCCGCCTCTTACCAGCTGTAGCCTTGAGCAGCTCACTTAAGGCTGGGAGTCCCAGCTTCCTCCTCTGCAAAGTGGGATTAGCAGCAAACCCGACTCCCAGAGCTGTGAGAAGCCAAAGAGATGGGGTTGTGAGAAGGGCCTGCACACAGCAGAGCACCGGGTGAAGCCCACTGTGGCTGGGTTTGGCACTGCCCCTTGATGGGGCACGGTACACATACTCCCGGCGGTGCACAGAGAGGATGAGTTCATTATGGTCTGATAAGGACGCCGCCCTGCAGGCGAGAGGGGGCAAGTCTGCCAGAAGGGAGAGAAAGGGACTGAAGATGAATTTCTGTAAGTTTGCAGTTCGGCCGAGCCCAGGCCCTGCTGACCCACAGTCTAAGCTAAAGAGGATTCCAAGTCTGGACCGGAGGCCAAGCTGGCTGCGTTTCTGGCCTGGGCTCTATCCGACAGCCACCTCCACAGCCGCATGCATTTGTGATAAAAACAATGAATTCCTCCAAACTCTGGTTTCCTGGAGGAGCAAGCTCACTCACCTTCCAGAACTTCCGCACACCCACGCCCCCCTCCCAGGAAGGACCCACTAAAACAGGCACCCTGGCAGATCAAGCATTTCCCTCACATCCCCAGGTTTAATTTGCAAAATGGCACATGAGTCCTAGATTCATTGTGTTCCTGGCCTGATTACTCGTTGTTTATTTCAGTATTTTCCAGGAAATTGTTCATTAAGGATAAAAGCACCTGCTTACTGTAAGAGAGCATTACACAAAGCCTCTGTCGCGGGGCCTGGGAAGAGCATTAATTAATGAAGTGAAACTGAACAAACATGCTATAAATTAAAGGTCTAAAAAGAAATGTCTGGCATTTAGTGGATTATGAGAGAAGGATGAAATGAAACATCATATTTTTAGACCACAGTAGGGTAAAAAAAAAAGAGAGAGAGAGAGAGAGAGGGAGGGAGAGGGAAAAAAATTACAAAAGGTGGCAGAGGTAACGATCTATTTCTGGAGCAACTAAAGCCCGTGCTTCCATTAAGAGAATTATAAATCAATTCTGTTTTGTCTGGGGGCATATACGCGCGGTGTGTGCTAAATTAAAAAGCTTAACATGTCAGCGCAGTTCCCTCTGAGGGCTCCGTGGAACAATGCCGACGGAGGCGTTTAGGCCCGAGAGGGGCATGGCGGGGAGCGAGGGGGACATCGGGGGTGTTTGAGCCCTGTCCCTGAGTCAGGCCGGGCAGGGCACAGGCCGTCCTCTGCACCGACGTCAACAGACAACGCGGCCAAGCCTCGATTAACTGGAACCTCCCCTTAACAGGAAGGTGGCCGGAGCAGCGGGGCCCCCCTCGCTGGTGCCAGTCAGCTAGATGGTCACCAATGCGTGCATTTCCACCCCAAAGCCAGTGCGATTATTACCCCCCTCTCCTACAAAGCAGCTTCCAAGCTTAGCTTTTGTGCTGAGCATTTATTCGGTCTAATTTCCCTCACTTCATACCCACTCGTGGACAAGGACAAGGCCTTTAGAAACAATGATCCTGAAATCATGCAAAATCCCAATAAATCCAGAGAGATTTGGTCCCATTCGTCGTAATCCACTTACCCTGGCAGGAACGGAAAAGGGCACAATTGATAAGGGTTTGGGTAACAGTGTTGGAACCATAAAAAGCTCTTTTCTGCTTAACTCCCAACTCAGTAGGAAATTCGGAAATCTGGCCTTGCCCATTCCTTGGGGCGACATGGAGGCAGGAGCAGGTCCCCTGCCTGGCTTGCTGTTCTTTCCCCAGGCAGCCTGGCCCGTGAGGTGCTGACCCTCCACACACCGAGTCACCAGCATGGAGAAGGCAAGAAGCCTGTGCCAAGTCTCAGCCTTGCTTCCCGAACGTTCGGATTCTTTGGCGTGCCCACAAACATCTAAACTTGCCACAACTCACACAGGGACTCAATAGGGTAGGGAAAACACGAGGCGGGCCGGAAGCTTGCTAAACCACGGTAGGCCCGTGACACACGTCATTTGGCTGTGCCAAGAGGGGAGAAGAGAAAGGACAGGGGAGGGTGGCGGGGCGTGGGGCGGGTGGGAGTCGGTCTGGCAGGCCCGTGGGAGTGGGCATCTGCAGGGCTGGGCGGGCACAGGGCTAGGGAGGGAGCGGGGCTGGAAGTCTGAGCTCAGGGGGGCACTGGGTACCAAGGCCATGTTCGGAGAGCCCTTCCAAAGAATGCGCCCTGAGTGCCCCTCGTTGGATTAGAACCTGGGCCTAGACTGAGTTGGATTCACTCGTGAGCCACCGTGGCTCTCTCGGGGCACCAGGGCAAAGAAGGAACGCCAGTTCCCGAGAGCCTGCCTGTGCCGGGCGCTGGGCCTGGGACGTGGCAGTCTCAGCCCTCACAGTGACTCCGCGAGGGAGGTACCACCATCTCCACTGGCAGGTGACGAAATGGGGGCTCACGGCTTGGAGGTGGATGATCTAGACCTGGACTCAGGACTACCCGCGTGTCCAGCGCTGTGCTTCCGGGCACGTCTCTGCCTTCGGACTCAGGAGCTCGTGTATGTGTGTGCGTGTGTGTGAGAGTGTGTCTGTGTGTGTGAGTGTGAGTGTGTGTAAGTTTGTGTGTATGTGCGTGTGTGTGAATGTGTGAGTGTGTATGTATGTGTGTGTGAATGTGTGAGTGCATGTGAGAGTGTGAATGTGTGTGAGTTTGTGTGTGTGTGAATGTGTGTGTTTGTGTGTATGTGTGTGTATGAGTGTGAGTGTGTGTGTATGAGAGTGAATGTGAGTGTGAGTGTGTGTGACAGTGAGTTTGAGTGTGTGTGAGAGTTTGTGTGTATGTGTGCATGTGTGACTGTGAGTGTATGAGTGTGAGAGTGTGTCTGTGGGTGTGAGTGTGGGGTGTATGTGAATGTGAGTGCGTGTGAGAGTGAGTTTGAGTTTGTGTGTATGTGTGCCTGTGTGTGTGAATGTGAGTGTATGAGTGTGAGAGTGTGTATATGAGTGTGAGCGTGTCTGTGTATGAGTGTGAGAGTGTGTGTGAGTGTGAGAGTGTGTGTATGAGTGTGAGAGTGTGTCTGTGTATGAGTGTGAGAATGTCTGTGTGAGTGGGAGAGTGTGTAATGTGAACGTGAGTATGTGTGTGAGTTTGTGTGTATGCGTGCGTGTGACAGTGTGAGAGTGTGTCTGTGCATGAGTGTGTGTATGTGAATGTGAGTGTGTGTGAGTTTGTATGTGTGCGTGTGTGTGAATGTGAGTGTATGAGTGTGAGAGTGTGTCTGTGTGTGTGAGTGTGGGGTGTATGTGAATGTGAGTGCGTGTGAGAGTGAGTTTGAGTTTGTGTGTATGTGTGCGTGTGTGTGTGAATGTGAGTGTATGAGTGTGAGAGTGTGTGTATGAGTGTGAGTGTGTCTGTGTATGAGTGTGAGAGTGTCTGTGTGTGTGAGTGGGAGAGTGTGTAATGTGAATGTGTGTGTGTGAGTTTGTATGTGTGCGTGTGCGTGAATGTGAGTGTATGAGTGTGAGAGTGTGAATGTGCACGAGTGTGAGTGTGAGTGTGAATGTGTGAGTGTGTGTGTATTCGTGCGTGTGACAGAGTGTATGTGTGCACGTGCGCACGTGTGTTGGGGCGGGAATGGGGTCACCGTTCGGATCGGCGCGTCCTCCACGCTCTCGAGACCGAGCGGAGGAGGGAGGACGTCATGCTGCTGTGAGGAAAGGACCGGCTCGGAACGCAGAAGACAAGCGTGGGCCGGCTGTGTGACCTTGGGCAAGAGACTGCCCCCTCGGTGGCCCCTCTGTCCTCGGTCAGCTGAGAGGCAGCTGCTGGCAGCCAGGGTGCCCCATCTGAATGGCACCCCCAGAAGAGGACTGCGTGACCACCTCCCCAACCCTGCCCAGGACGGGGCGGGAACAGTGGGGCTCTGGGAGCACAAGAGCAAGTCCGCCCGCTGCGTGCAGCAGGTGCCTCGGCGCGAGGGCTGCCACCGCCCTGAAGGAGGACCAGGGGCCTCTGAGGCCCTTTGGCTCCTGCGTGGGGAGCCGGCTGGGGAGGCCGTGTGCCCACTGCAGGAGCTGGCTGCAGATGAGCACGCCATCTCAGTGCACGGTGTCCTCTGTGTGTATGGCCCTCGTGTCACCCCTTAGCCTGACTACCTTGTCTGAATGAGCCGACCTTGCCTCTGCTGTGCCTTGAGCGACCAAGGAATAGCTGGGGAGAGTCCCCTGGGTGGGAGAAGCCCCACTCCTCGCTCCCCATTAGGCGAGTGGGGACAGCAATACTGCAAGAGACCTGCACGGGCAAGGCGGGGCTGGGGTCAGCAAGTGAGCACGTGACCCCCTGCGCCTCCTCCGCCCTCGGAGGAGGGGGGGTATTTTCCCACGGGAGGGGCCAGCTGCCCAGCAAGGTGGAGCAGTGGTCCATGCCCAGCAGTAAGCAGGGCCGACCCCAACTCCAGACCCCGTCCAGAAAACACTCCAATACCTTAAAAAGTGAGAGCACTCCTAGCCCCTCTTAATCTTAAGCTTGGAGCCCCCGAGATGTTGGGATGCGTCCCCAGGCAATGACGAAGGGGCCGGTGGAAGTCTGCAGCCGCCTCTGCGTGGCTCTCAAAAAACATCCGCCTCAGCAGTAGCCGTGGCAACATCTCTGCATCAAAAAGGACATATCTAGACAGAACGGGCGCCTGCCAGACTCTGGATCATTCCACAAAGTGGAGAGGAGGATAAAATCACCCCGAGGGAGGAAGGCAGGGGAGACATTTGTTTCAAGCCAATTTCACCCACTGTGGAGCAATTGCTAAAGCCAAACGGGGGAGCCGTGTGTAAGTACGTCGCAGTGTAGAAATGTGGGAAGAGTGAGTGAGCCAGCGTGACCGCCAGCCTGGCACAGCCGCTAGGGAGGCCCTGCGAGGAGACAGAATGTGCTGACGAGGCTGTCCTTGGCCTCCAAGGGTGGCCTGAGCTGAGCACCCAGCCATGGGCCGCGAGAGACAGGCCAGGGACAGAGAAACCCAGAACAGGGTCTCATGCCCCAGGTCTGCCAATAATTAGCTGTGTGGCCCTAAATGAGTCACTGACCCTTTCTCTGGGCTGTCTCCTGAAAAGCAGGAGCTAGAATCACTTCTCGGGTGCACAGTGTCGCCTGAGGAGAGGACATGGGCTTGAAGGCCTGGGTGTGAGTGCCCCAGCAGCACCCACCAGCCGTGGGACCATCGGAAGAAACTCAACGGCTTCTCTGGGCCTTGTTGTCCCCACTTATAAAAGGAGGTTAAGTGACAGTCCTGCCATTGGAGAGCCAAATTTGGACCCTAGCTAAGGTCCCTTGCAGCTCTAGAAAGTTCTACAGTGATTCACTGCAGCCAGAGCAGAAGCGAGAGAGGAGGGGTTTCCCTCCCAGTGCGCTCAGCACCTGCCTCAGCGCCAGATGTCAGTACACATTTGATAACTGGCCTGTGACGGGATCAGTGAACTAATGCACAGGCCCTTGTTTCTGCATGAGAGAACTGAAGGTAGGGGAAGAGACTGGCCCAAGGTCACACAGATGATCACCGTCCGAGCTGACCCAAAATCCAGTGCCCACCCCACCCCACCATGCTACCGAGAAAGGGAGGGGAGGCCCCGGCAGCACCTCCCCCGGGGTGGGCAAGGCCAAGGCAGCTGGGGACGGGACATGGCAAGCCCCCGGGGCACGCAGGATTCGGGCACCTCGAGTCGACCAAGCCCTCAGTCCCCTGCCTTTCCAGCACGTCCACAAAGCCCTTGTCCCAGGGGGCACTTCCTTAGGTGCAAAGGTCTGCCCAGCAGCTAGCCAGGGTGTCTTTCCTGCAGGTATATATTTTCCTCCTCCAAAGATGTGCACAGGTGAGGGCTCAGGCAAGGGGCTGTGGCTTGGATGGGGTGGGAAGGTGGGGGACCCCTTCTACACAGGACATCTAGCTCCCCCTCCCAGCACCTACACTACACCAGTGTGCCCCCCTGGCTGCACGTTGCAATCACCTGAGGAGCACATTGGAACTACTGATGCTTGTGACCTCATTCACAGCCAACCAGAGCCCAACGTCTGCAGATGGAGCCTGGTCATCTGTAGTTTCTGAAGCAGCCTGGAGATTACAGGGCTGAGAACCACCCACAGGGGCCCCCTGAGGGCAGGGCATCAAGATGAGAGCCCACCGAAGAGATGCCCTTGTCCTTTGTCTCTTTGTGCCTTCTCACATCAAAGCACAGGTACCCAGCACAGGTACCCCCTTCCTGCCAATGTCCTGGCTCTGTCCTGGAATCTCAGGGCTCCCCTGCCCTATCCAAGTGTCACAGGGTGGCAGAAATGGGGGTCTGCTAAGCTACTAGAGAGTTGCCTGCCACCTCCAAGAAGTCAGCCAGGCCCAGGAGAAAGGAGAAGGCAAAGTCACTCCGATAGAAACACCTACTGACCCTCCCCATAGCAACTATATGGCAACAGACACGGGGCAGAGAGGCTGGGAGCTCCCTGCCCACCCCAAGGCTGGTACAGGCGCCCCAGGTGCCGATCAATACCACCTGAGCCCAACCATAGACGGCCGGTGAGCAAACCCTGACAGCAGGTGCCCTAGCATCTGCAGCTGTCCCATTTGTGGGGGCAACCTGTTCATTCTCCTCTCCACCCATCCATCTACCCAACAATGGCTGCAGACCCCTATGATAGGCCAGGCACTGAGGGTACAGCAGTGAACAAAGCAGACATTGTTCCTCCCCAAAGAGCTTATCCACGCAGTGGGCACCCTAAGTCCCACTGTGCAGGTGAGGGGACTGGGGCTCAAAGAAGGGGGATGACAGGCGGGGGCTGGACCAGAATTCAAACCCAGGTCCTCTGGCACAGAGATGCCTGCTGTACCACCGACAGATGCCTCCCCCAGCCCACAGTGAAAAGCATCCTGCCCGGATGGAAAGCAGAGCTCACCTAGCCGAGGCCGGAGCCAAGAGCAGGCCCAGGTCCAAGAGCCCGGAGGTCCCCACGTCGGACTGTGTCTGTCCTCCCCCCACTCCCCTACCTGCTGATAACTCTTCGAGCTGCTATGCAATTCACCCTAATAAGCGCTCATTAGAAATATGCTAATGGGAGGAAGCTGATATCATATGCCCTGAAACCCAGAGGGAAAAAGAGGCAAAAAAAAAATTCAATATTGAGTTTTGTCTCATTGCAAAGCCACTTTCAAAGTGGCCATAAATCTTCCGTGAGACGTGACACAAGGAGCTGCCAGCGGCTCGGACATTAATAGTTAGCAGTTGCCAGGTGACTTTGGAGTCCCTACGACCAGGAGGGAGGGAATGTGCAAACTAGGCCCGATGTGTGGGTGCCGTCCCCATCCGCTCACCCTGCCCCCTGGGGGAGGGGGCGGGGGCAGAGCTCGTGGCTGCAGAATGTGCCAGAAGGGCCAGGCTCGAAAGCCAGCGAGGCTCACTAGATGCATGGCTCTGGGACAAGTGTCCTAACATGGCCAAGTCTCAGCTTCTGTCTGCGGGGTGGGGAGAGCACAGAGCCGCGTGGGGGAGGCAGCTGGCTCCCGGCAGAGGTTAAGAAAACGTGCCCTGGCGCCAGTGCTGACCTGGATCAAGAACCAGGTCTGCTAATTAGCAGCTGAGCGACTTCGGACAAATTACTTCACCTTGCCGAGGCCCTGTCTCCTCACCTGCAAATGGAGATAGCAATTGTATCCATTGTGAAAATTAAATGAGATAATTACACGTGGTCTCTGGAACATTGTGAAAACTCACCGAATATAGCTGCCCTCACGCTGGGGCCCACAGTAAACAGTGGCTACTGTTTGTGCTGCTGTCTCCGCCAGTCCCCTCACTCCTCTCTTCCCTGCTACTCGCCAAAACCCCTGGGTGTTGGCTCATACCCTTTTTTGTTTTTAACTTGCTGGGCAATTTTGGGAAATAGACTTAACTTCTCGGATCTTTAACTGTCTCTTCTACAAAATGAGGATGATAATTCCTCCTCTGATCTACCTCTAAGGTAGCTGCACAGATCAAAAAGGCAACACAAGTCAAAGTGCTTTGAAATGTACACTGAATGGCACATGGCCAGGGAACTGTCCCTGCTCACCTGCGTCGGGAAGGCTGCTCTAGAGGCCAGGGCTTGCCTCCCTTCCCTGGCAGCATAGGACCGTCTCTCTCGAGACCTCGCAGGCAGAGGCTCCGTTCTTCCAGACAACGGCAAACCACAACTTGCAGTCCCCGGGAGAGACGGAGAGAAGCCAAAGGCTACCATTTGGATGGGAGGGCCTCGCCCTCTAGAACAGTTGGGTTTCAATTTCCAGTGAGACGCGGCCCAGGGTGCATCCTGCTGCTCACAGCTTCACGCGGCCTGCCCCATGGGACTCGCCACTCTCGCCAGCGCCAATACCTCCCACAGGGGTCTCTACCCCAATCGACGAGAGGAATCCACTGGCCACACACTGCTGTCCAGTCCCTAAGCGCTCTCTCCGCTTTGCACGCATCTCACTGCAGCCCGACAGCCGTGGGCTGGCGCCCGTCCGTGGTGCACACTCCGAGTGGCCAGAGGCAGTGGGAACAGAGGGACCAGCGGGGCCCTCGCCCCGGCCCTGCACTGTTTGCAAAGCTGAGCAGCTCCTGATGGCAGCGGCTGATCTCCTCGCCCTGTGCCCTCCTTGCCCAGCTCCTCTGCCCGTTCGTCTGACCTCTGCCCACGGGTTCCCATAAGCCCCCACTCGCACACTCAGTCCCCTCCCGAAGCCACTCTTTCTGAGGCAGGCACACTGTGGACACCCTTCCCGACCTGGGACTGGGGGCGGATGGTGGCCCGATCGTAGCTGCTAGGTCCCTGGATTGTCCCCTGAGTCTTTTCAGCTGCCACCAAGACCCAAAGGTGAACCTTAAGCATCTTACATGCTCTAAAGCCTCAGTCTAACTTGGTCCTCTCCAAACCCCCTGCCATTCATGGAGGCTCTGTCTTCATCAGTCTGGCTTCACCCCGGTTCCTGGTCCTAAATTCTGACTCATCACCCATCTCGACTGGCACCTTCCATGGTGGCCCACCCCAGGACCCTCACCGGCCTCCCAGGGACTAAAGCTTCGGCCTTCCTCCAACCATTCACTCAAGACAGAGGCACCTGCTAAGTACCAGACATCGGGCAAGGCCCTGGATACATAACGCACCCAATCACATTCTAACGGGAGCGAGAATAACATGTGACCGGGAAATCTCAGCACCCGTGAGAAGACCTAGACTCCAAGGCCATTGCCGAGGGAGCTGGGAGAAGACACTGGCCAGAGAAAGGGGCTCATATGCTGAGACCTGAAGCAGCCAGACGGATTGACCAGGTAGGGCGTGAGCGCTCGGGGCAGAGCGAGTGCACAGGCCGGGAGGCGAGAAAGAGCATGTGTGCCGTGAGGAAGGGAAGGTGGTTGTTCTGGCTGCAGCAGAGTGTGAGCTGGAGGGGGCGTTAGCCCCAGAACACAGCATGCCCGTGAGCCAGGCCTCTTCTGAGCTAGACTGGCGGCCACTGCAAGGTGGTAAGTAAGGGACTGATCTGGCCAGAGTTGTGTTTTCAAAAGATCCTTTTCTGATTAAAAAAAAATTAAGTGGGAGGGGGGGAAAGTGGATGCTCATTAAGAGGGGAATAATTTTTTTGTGATGGACGTCCACACTGTGGAATATTTGACAGCCACTAAAAAGAATGGACGAGAGCACAGTGGCTGACTTGGAGGGATGCCAGGAGGTACTGAGGAAGGAAAAAAGGCAGAGCCAATACAGAATCACTGTTTTTATAAAGCAAACAATTGCCTGTGTGTGTGTGTGTGTGTGTGGCTCTAGTTATATGATACGGAAGGCAGGACTCCCCGAGTGGCAGGTAGTCTTTCCTTCCACGTCTGTCCTGTCCCAGCTGTTGACAAGGCAGGACGGGGATGGAGAAGGAGTGGGCAGGTTTATCGCCCGGTCTCTGGTCACCTTCCCCCCCTGCAGAGTCCTGGGGCCTGACACCCCTGTTGGAGCAGCGGCTGCTTAAGGCAGGAACCCTCTCTCCCACCGCCCGGCCGCCCCACCGCGCCAGGGCACTCAGCCATGGCTGGTTCTGGACATGGCTCTGCCGTGGCGCAGTGGGAAGACCTCAGTGAAGCCGCCTCCCCGTGAGTTCAGGGCCTCGGCCCCCAGAGCTTCAAGGAGAAGCCGAAAAGAGCCGACAAGGAGGGGAGGATGCCCAGGACAGGACAGGGTCAAGGGTCCGTGCCTGGCAGGAGGCACCACTCCAGCCCCCTCCTCCCCCCCTGCCCTCGGCTCCCGCTCACCAATGCTTTCCTGAACGTCCACGGGCAAGACACCCCGGAGCTCCACCGACAGGGAACCTGTGATTAGCGGCATCATAAACTCTCCAGAAATGTCCCAAAAGCCACGTAGGAAAAACCTTCCAAGGCATAGCAGGTCATAACGCCAAACAGTCTAGATGGGCTCGATTTCTGATTCTGCCTTGCTGTGTGTGACCTTGACAATCACTTGCTCTCTCCGATCCTCAGCTTCCCCATCTGCAAAGTGGGGACATTAACAGAACCTGCTTCAAGGAGTTGTTGGGAGGCCTGAATGAATCAAGGCACGTATGTAATCAGCCCAGGCAGGGGAAGAGTGTTTTTAATGACTGTTGGTGGTGGTGGCCGTGGATCCCTTGAAGCTAAGCCTGTCCTTCCACTCCTGCACCCCACCCCCCACCAGCCACCTGCCTGAGCGTGACAGACCCTCTCTTCCCCGGGCCCCACCAGCCTCACTCAGGATGCAGCCCAGCCCGCTGGGGTTCAGACAAAACTTACCGAGTGGGAAGCTGACTGTCACGCAATTACAAAGGTTAATTGCGGGATTCAACAACAAGAGGGAGGGAGTGGGGCCCACTTGTAAGTACAGCCGATTAAGAAACAAGCATCATTCAGTAATTACCCCACTGATAGAAACACACCGGCCCACCTGGCAGCTTTAACAGCCTGGTAGGGAGGTCCACCTGAGACGCTCCCGATGGTGGCCTCGACAGGACATCACCCGGCACTGGGCTCTTCCATAGCAGCAAGTGGCCGTGGGCCCAGAAGAACGCCCACCCCGCTGCTCCCCTGAGGCGGTGCCTGCTGGAGCCCCCAAGAAGTCAATTAACAGCAACTGGCTAATTAAAGCGAGATGTTGCATTTCACTCCTCCACTCAGCTGGAGCTGTGGCGGGAGCCTGGGAGAAGCAGCCCCCACATCCCAGCCCGTTCCCCCTTTCAAGTGGCTCTGGGGAGACAAAGCTTCTCTGATCCCTTTGAAAGCTGTGGTCCCACCAGCCCCAGGGCAGGGGGCTGGGCCACCCCGGGGAAGACAGCAGTTCAAAGCCAGCCCAGAGGGCATGGTGGGGTCCGGTTGGGATCAGGAATAATTAGGGCATTCCAGACCATAAGAACCAATAACATAATTAACAAATATTGTGCTATTCCTCAGAATCTTGCTACGAATTATGCTGTCTTTGATCATACAATGTTCCCTGACTGTTAATGACATGTATTATTAATTACCGGAGAAAGGAACTACTCAGAATGAAGACTTCCTTGGAGAATAATTAATATTCTTTGAGGACTCGCAGAGCCAGTGAGGGGGCTTCCCCACCCCCAACTGTGATGGCATTGACTGCAGTAAGCCCACCCTCCCTGTCCCCTAAGAAGAGTGAGACTTACACATGGTTAGGCATGCTTGAAAGACTTGCTAGCTAAAGGCAAGAAGGATGAATGAATGAAGTTCCCCTGGGAATCTGTTAGCATCCTAGGATATGAGGGCAAGAACAGTCTTCGAATCATAATCTAGTCCAGCCACTCCTTTTTTCAAATGGGGAAACTGAGGCCTAAAGAGAGGAAGGAACTTTCCAAAGACACAGCCCTTGTCAGTGACTAAGTCAGGATGAAAACTCGTTCTCAGACCACCGTCCCATCCCCTTTCCCCCGCCATACCCCACTGAGCTCTTGGGCAGAAGCTGGGAAAGATTCAAGGGAAAAGCAAGGAACATCTCAGGGGTTGGGGAGGTACCATGTCTGCCTTGAAATGCACTGGGGATATGTGGGGAATGTCCGGCCTCACACTGCTGACCTACTTGGAATTCCCTGAGCAGGAAAAGATTGTCCTGATCAGCTGAGACACTTCCCTAAACCACAGGCTGCATGCCGGGAACCACAGAGCCCTGACCAAAGTCCCCAGGGGCAGGCCTCCTACCCCTCAGGTCCTGCCCAGACCAAAGGGAGGATGGAGAGCAAAGAGAGGAGCCAGCACCAGCCTCCTCCTCTATGTGTGTGTATGGCACCCGCAGCCCGTCACTGCCTTCTTCCTGCACCATCGGGGGCGAGTCCCCTGGGGGAATCGGGGCCGTGCTCCACCAGAGGGAAGGTAGGGACATGGGGAAGAGAGCCCTGGACCGGGCGTCAGGACGCTGGCTCCAGGTCCTGCTCCGCCACTAGGTATGGACAGATCCCTCCCCACCCCAGATAATCACCGTGTCTCCTTCCAGGCTGCCCTCCCTGGCTTCTGAAAGGATGGGAGAAAACCCAGTCTCCTGGTCTTCTGAGGAGTCCTCAGTTTCCCTTCCTGCTTCCCCAGGCTCCTTATTTCCTACAGCTAATGCCTCTCCCAGGGAGAACAGGTCATTAGGTCTGGTTGACTCCTGTTTCCAGCAGACATGAGCTCACAGTAGCTGCGGAAGACATCCAGGGCCCCAGTCCCCCTACCCCTTCTCCTTGGGGACCAGGAGCGGAGCTCCCTGCTCCATTCACCTCGGGGCAGAGAGCAGGGTCTGGGAGGGCTGGACTCGAGGGGAGCAAGGGCTGGCTGCCTCTCCACCCCATTGCAGCCCAGATGCTCCCAGTCAGTGCCTGGCTCCCAGCCCGAGAGCAATCACAGGCATTGATTGGCACAATGGCCTGCCGGGGGGGGGGGGGGGGGGGGGGGGGAGGGGCATGCAAGCAGATGCTGCTGCCCAGCGCCCCTCACCACTCCCACCTGCCCAGCTCTGGGTTCCAAGGCCCCAGCTGTGCAGCCCCCACCCCCTGCCCCCCACCCCCACCACCTCCTGGATTTTTGTTCCAGAAGTCTCAGCGCTGTAGCACCACCTTGCCGAGCCTGGGCACTACCAGGTCCCCAGGAAACATGGGGAGGACCTGTCACCAGGGACAGGGACGTAGTGACTGGTGAGCACGTTCCTATGCTCAACCTCCCTGTTCCATCAATACAAACCCACTTTGGATCCAAGTCTCACCTTTCCCTTCAAAGCACCCTAGTGCCCTCAGGGCATAGGAAGGGCACGAAAGAGGGTTCCTGTTTTTCAGAGACAAAGACAAAGAGTGTGACCCCTGACATCTGAGGGGCCTTGCCTAGGGTCCCCAAACCCTCGCTCCTCAGCCCAGAAGGGACAGGACCACACTTCTCTCTGGACCGTTGCTGCGTTTGAAGTCTTCGCAGAGAGAAGCACCGGTCTCCCAAATGCCCCCTCCCCAGACAGGGGAACGCGCACTGTCACTAGGGTGCCCACCACTGTCCTCCCACAGGCCAGACTGCTGCCTCCGCAGTCCTCCAGGGGACAACCTCCAATGCACACACGGACTGCCCTTGACACCCGGTCCTTGTTGCTTCCCACCCAGCCCTAAACCCTTCGCACAGGGCCTGGTGTGTGCCTCCTACGTCCCACACAGATCAGAGCCAAACGGCGACCGATAAAAGCTCTTCAGTGGATGGGCTGATGGAAAGGATGAGGCAGGCCTCTCCCAGGCTCACCCAGTACCCGTTACAGAAAGCAGCTCTGACTTGAGGTGTGATCCAAAGAAGCACTTCCTACTCCCTTTGATCACCAGGTGCTCCCAGGCACAGAGGAGCCACTTCTCCCCAAGAGGCACCTGGAGTCTAGTTCCCTGCTCTGCTCCCCGGGTACTCTGCTTCTCTCGAAGCCACCGTCACCTTGCCTGGCAGGGCAGCAGGTGGCGTGACATGGGCTCACGCATATTAAGTACCTGGCCCACGGTGGGTGCTCCCCAGGTGCTAGCTGCCCTCATCCTCCCACAGGCTGGCTCTGGGTTCCAATCCTAGCCCAGGTGACAGGTATCAACAGCTCAGGGTAGGGACACACAGGTCTTCCAGGATGGCCACCTACGGCTCCCCGGTGGCCTGCTTTTCCAAAGACAGCTGCCAGCGAGCAGCTCTGCGTGAGACAGGAAGCCGGGCGGCACCGGCAGGCGTGGCTGGAGTAAATGATAGTGTAACCCCTGCTCCCCGAGACAACAACATCATAACTGTCAGAGCAATTTTCCACACCAGTAGTTTAACACCTGAACTGTCGCTGCTTGCCTTCCTCCCCCCGCCCCGCACGCTCTCCCTCTTGCTGCACTGGAGCCAGCCTGGCTCGGAGCCATCTCTTCTGGGATCGGCGGCAAACAGTTCTCGCCCCCAAGGGCCACGGGGCTGCAGAATGAATCAGCACAGCAGATTCTTCAGAGGGGGGCGGGAAGGAAAAACCTAGGGGCTGGAATACCCGACCCGGCATCTGTCAATATCTGGGTTATAAACAATCCAGGGATTTAACAGCGATGCCAGCGTTGGATACCTCTGACTCCCCTTCGTAAAGATGCAGTTATTAACCTATATTCACTGGGATTGTATTTGTTCTCCCAGGATGAGAGGCAAAGTGCCGGACAGATGAGGATACAGAGGAACTTCTAAGACGCTGCCCGCCTGCTGCAGGAGAAAGACCCGCACGCCTGGGGGCACGGTCAAAGTCGTTAACAACCGGCAGGGCAGAGGAACTGCCCAGTCACCCTCCTGTGGGGCTGGGAGGTAGCCCTTTACGGTGACCAATCTCGGTGTGGTCTCCGGGCGTGGGTCCCAGGAAAGGGCCGCGTGGCGGGGAGGCGGCTATGTACCAACCGACAGGCAAGTATCCACTATTTTAACAACCTCGACACACATGCCCTCCTGCCCTGCTTCCCTGGCAGAAACTCCTGCTGCGGTCTGTCCCCAGGGAACCACCCGGCTCCCTGACAGCCGACAAGATCCCCCTGGGGGAAATCGAGGGCCCACTTAGAATCCCAGAGTCGGGATGTTAGAGCTGGAAGGATGGTTCCGACGATCTTGGCCAACTCTTCAGTTGAGCAACATGGAAGCTGAGGCCGCTCAAATTCACCCGGTGACTTACAAGCAGGGCCCGAAGGGGACGGTGGCCCCTGGCTGCACGCAAAGTTCACTGTGCTGGCTCTGCCCGGAGCCCAGCCCCGCCCGGGGCCAGGTCACCCCGCTGTGCTGCGGTCAGGTGGGGGGGGGAGTCACGGTGACGCAGCCTCTCTTGGGTGAGAGCGCAGGGGCAAGCCACATGGGGCGGCCCGGCCAGACAGGGTGCCCCGTCTGCCACAGGGCGAGGGAGGGGAGTGGGGAAGGTGAGTGGCGGGTGGACCCTGAGACTCCGGGCTCTGTGAGCTCGGGAAGAAAACACCCGAACTCAGGACGGGATGCAAACACTTAGCCCAGGGTGAGGGCAGGGTCTTCACTCCCCTCCTGATTTCCTCCAGTCTCAGGGCCCCAAACAGCCTCTAGGGTACAGGGACGGCACCCACACTTGGCATTCAGGCGGGTTTTGTCCACGAACTCCACACCCGTGTTTCCACCTCCCCCTCATCTCTCCACGGGGATGTCTAATAGAAACCTCGACTGGAACACGCCCCGAACCCGGTCTCCCCCAAAGCGTGCCCCTCTAGCAACCTCCCCCAGTTCATGACTCAGGCCCAGAAACTTAGAGTCATCCTTGATCCTTCTCTCTCTCATCCCCCACCCCGGCCCTCAGAAGTTCTGCTGGCTCTTCCTAGGAAATGACAGAGCCCACGTCTGGGCCCTTCTTCCCACCTCCACAGCTCCCACCCTGCAACAGCCAACCTGCCGTCTGCTCCCACCTGGACTGCCGTCACGGCCTCCTCACAGCCTCCTCGCCGTCACCCCTGTCCCTGACTCGTGACTCCTTTCATGGTGATCGCAACTTTTCCAAGCAAAGGGCAGAAGAGGGAGATGGTGCCCCAGGGTGGCACCAACCCCCGAGCCCAAGACCTGCGGGACCTGGGGGCCCCGTGGGGCAGCTGCCGGGCCAGTCTTCAAGGAAGGACGTGTGGATGGATCGAAGGGTCCTGATGGCTACGCCTGCCCTTGGCGACACATCTGATGCCCTCAGTGAATGTGGCCTGGACTCCCAGGGTCTCCGTGTTGGAAGGGCCAAATCTCTGCCCAGCACGTGGGGTCTCTCCCAGCAGCTCTGGAATCGACCCTCCAGCCACATCAGACACCCCCACTGCTGGGCCCTCCGTGCCCCTGGCTGGTTCCGATTGCTCCCAGCACCTTCCCACCCACTGGTTCTACCGTACTCCATGGAATGTTCATGATTAAATACCAGTCCCCCTCTCACGAGCGCAGCCTCCACAGAGGGCTTCGAATTGCAGAATCAGAGCTGCCAGCACCTTGTGAGTCACTGGTCCCACCTGCCCCTCCGTGGAGCCTTGCCTTGTGTGCCCCAGCCTGTTCTTGGAGACAGACACAGCTAGGAGTCCAGCGGTGGCCGTGTGCTCTGCCACCTCTCCCCGTGTCAGACTGGGGCAGAGCCAGCCCCAAGAGGAGGGAGAAGATGCCCCTTCCTGCACAAGGCCCCTGCCAGCTCCTCTGGGGCCCTCTGGCCTCAAGGGCTGTGCGCCCTGTCCCTGTCCCCTTCCAGTTCCCTTGGCCCTCTTAAATACCACGATAGACTAAAGCAGGAAGTTCAAGTCCTCCTTGGCCCAGTGAGCTCACAGAGGACCCGAACCACCTCTGTCCAAGTAGGCGGTGTCCAAGCTGAGACGACCTCACCATCACAGTCCAATTCCCTCTGTCCCAAGAGAGCAGAGTGCAGCCAGAACAATCCAGCTCAGATAACAGAGCCCGGCAGAAACCCCTAGACCCCAGCCCCTGTCCCCTCCAACAAGGCCTCAGAGCCACAAGTCAGAAGCTTCCAGCATGAGCACCTGCTTCAGGGCTCTCTCTTCTCCACCTGCCACACTTTGGGGGGACGCCCAGACTCCGAGCCAGACCCTAACTCTTCCTGGACCCTAAGCCGTACGGCTGTCCACCTGTACAAATGGGACCAACACCTCGCTCACAGGTGTCAGAGGCCAATAAACAGGAGCAAAGATGTGCCAGCAGCTAGCAGCTCCTGGATCAGACATATGCAGTATTTATACCCCACACGTAAACAATGGCACCTAGGTCGTATGTAGCGACACCTCCGCAGGCAAAGGCGGCCAGCCTCCCTCCTCGCTCCTGCGGGAGCCACCCCATCTGTTGCCCACTTTCCTGATCACACCCGGCAGGAGGCTATTAATCTTTTAATAAGAAAAAAATCAACGCTGTTCTAATTGGACAAAGTGCTCGACGGAGCACAGGAGTCCTGCCCTGCCAACACCACCAGACACCCCCGTGTCACGGCAGCTACATGACCCCACCACTGGATCACACAGGAAACCAGCTCCGGGGGGAGCAGGTACATGTACCGTGTGCAAAACGTCGCGCCAGGTATCCTCTTTAGCCCCAACAGCATCACCCCCCCACTGCCTTGCAGCAGCCCTGGGTCCAGAATCTCCTGCCATCTTTGTCCCTGTCTCCTGCACTAATGTCACTAAGAGAGGAAGGACATTGTTGGAGGCGCTTAAGCAGGACTCCCAGCCCCCTAGCACCTGTCCTGCAGATGCCTGACGGAGGAAGATAAATATATTTATAATAGACAGCAAAGGGAATTACAAAGAGTTTATATAGTTGTTTATGACAAAGCTGACAAGCCAGGGCCGGCGCTTTAATCAGTTCCCAGCTGCGCCCAGGAAATCTACAGGAGCACAGCGCTGACCTTTTGGGCCAATTTCTAAAGGGAAGGTTAAAGTTTTGCTGCAAAGTATTTTTTTTTTAATTTTAAGTGAAAGAGGGGGGTGAGGTTGTATATACATGCCAGCCTCCAAGGTGGTAATAGGAACACAGGAACAGGATTTTATTTTAAATTAATCCACGGATGCACCTCCCACTGAGGCCCCTCTGAAATGTTCTGTTCTCTGGGTGAGACCCGGCATGAAATGCTCGCCTGCGTGAGTGACTTGCAAATGGGCTGAAAATGCACGTGGCTGCAGATTCCAAAGATTCAGTTTTGATAAAAAAAACATTGCTGGGAAAGGGACTAAATATTTAAAATGTCCCTTTTAAGCTCTGCATCACTTTAACCCCCTAACCAGAAGGACTGCCGGGGACATCCACACGTCTTGGGTTGGTGTCACCCACAGGCATTCCTCTTCCTGTGTGCACAGTCAATAGTCAGAAGCTTTGGGTGGAAAGTTAATGCAACTTGGTTTAACAGGAGTCAATCATGGAAAAATTCTCCCGAGCAAAAGGCAGGCTTCACGCCAACACACACAGCCCCTCTTCCCATCAGACAGAACCTTCTGGACCAGCCTCAGCGCAGCTTCCTCGGGGCTTGCCCGCTCTGCCCCTCGAGCTGGGGACAGTACTGGGGTGCCAGGTCCTGGCAAGAGGTGCTTGCGTAGGGCACAGACAGCCCTTTGCACCTCACCTTTGGATGAGGGCCCCAAACCTGGCTGCATCAGAAGCGCCTGGCGCTGCAGGGGGCATGCAGGCTCCTGGGGCCCAGGAAGCTGGAGGTTTGAAAGTTTTCTCCAGGGTCCTATTGGGTCGCCAGGCTTGGGAAGCAGAGGCCCATCAGCCCTGACAAGGTAAACAGCAGAAAAATCGCTGGCTTTAATTTTTCCCTCGCCTTAAGAGGTCTGTTTCCATAGCGCCCACATGAACCCACATTTGAAAACAGGCCAAACCAGCCTCTACTGAAACATCTCCAAGGAGTCTGAACTCCCCGACTTCAGAAAAGCCAAATCACACCTCGTCTAAAACGTCCTTACTCTTAAAGGGACAGCACTTTAATCTACGGTGTACACACAAGTCTGAATGACAGTCGATCTTCTTGCAGACTTTCCGCACGCCCGAACCGAGCTTGAGTAATAACGACCCGAAATCTCTCAGGTTCATGAAATGTTCTTACAACCATGATCTCATTTGACTTTGAACAATCCTCCCACAGTTGGCGCTACCTCCACTTTCTAGATGAGAAAACTGAGGCCCAGAGAGCTTAAGGGATTTGCTCCAAGCCTGCGGGAGTAGAACTCAGGCTGTGGGCCCGGCGGCCCCGTGCCCTTTACCGTCCCCCACTAGGTGCATGACCTGCCCTGCTGCAGTCCAGCCCAGAGCTTGCAGAGTCGCTGCTTGCACTTCTCCAGGGACGGGGAGCTCATTAGCTCTGGGGCTGGCCCCACCCTCCCGCTCTCAGGTGGCAGGAGACAGGCAGGGAGCCCAGGAAAGCATTAGCTCTGCAGTGGTGGTGACGGGGACACCAGGGACCAGTGCATTAGTGACTCACATAATGCGCAGAGGGTCCTGTCTTCTACCTGATGGCCGGCGTCAGGCCGTGGTGGCACCCGCCGTGCCCATCCTGAAACACCCTCCTTCCCATCCTCCACCCAGACCTGTGTCCAGGGGCCTCAGAGCCCAGGGAAGGATCAAAAACCCCCAGAAAGAGGACGGACATGCTTGAAGCTCTGACTCAGGCGGGGCAAAGGCAATGTATGTAACCGAAACACTTGTACCCCCGTAATATGCTGGAATTAAAAAAAAAAAAACAGAAATGAATGACCCATCCCCAGTCCTGAGTTCTGGGGCCATTTCAGATGCTTTGAACCCATCATTTTGGAGTTTGGAGGGGAGACCCTTTAAGGTTTTTCCAAACCCTGACTTGGTCCACGACAGTTGTAGCTCCAGACACATCCTCCGAACAGCCGGGCCCACCGTCCCCCGCCACGCAGGACGCTCAGGGACCTCCAGGCACGCAGGAGGGGTGAGATTCGGGCATGAGCACTGAGGCTAGAGAGGCCACGATGGCACTTTCTCCAGACGATGGGGACAGATCTGGGGACACGGTCCCAGTCTGACAGTACCCTCTGGGGACCTTTTGGGGAAGGGGAGGTGCTGAGATGGGAGAAGAGCTTGGCAGGAAGGATTGCCAGTCCCTCACACCTGGGCTGGATTCCAGAAGGGTTAGTTGAGGGAAGCCAGGGAGGCCCTAGAGGAGGGTGCATGGTCACCAGGACCTGACACAGGCTCCCCATGGACAAGGCGAGTCAAACTACCCACAAGCCTGCCAGATTAGGAAATGCAGACAACGGCATAAGAGATCTTCTGAAAGACTTTGCGATCTCTCATGGTGTAGTCATTTCCTCTCCCTCTTTCTCTTTGCTAATGAAACTCCAATTCGTTCTTATGACAGATGGAGCAGCACCAGCCCCAAAGGATGAGTTAAGATTAGAGATCTCATCCTCCCTGGGTAAAGACTGGTATAAGGGTGGTCACGTGTCCCTGTTCTGTTAACAAAGTGTAGGGAGAAGTAGACTAGGAAGGGCTTTCTTTCCTAAATAAAGGGGCAAAGCCTCCTGAGGAAATGCCCTCCCCCTCTCTCCCACTTTCTGCCTGGAACACAAATGTGATATCTGAGGATGCAGCAGCTATCTTGTGACCACGAGGCAACAAGCCAACATGCAAAGGATGGTAGAATCAAAGGACATAAAAAGCCTAGTTCCTCAATGACATGGTGGAACCACTTCACCAGCATCAGAGACTCAACCTCCAGAAATCTTGCAGTGTGAGTAATAAATACCTATATTTGTTTTTTGGGGTTTTTTTGAGATAGAGTCTCGCTTTGTTGCCCAGGCTAGAGTGAGTGCCATGGCGTCAGCCCAACTCACAGCAACCTCAAACTCCTGGGCTCAAGCAATCCTATTGCCTCAGCCTCCCAAGTAGCTGGGACTACAGGCATGTGCCACCATGCCCGGCTAATTTTTTCTATATGTATTAGTTGGCCAATTAATTTCTTTCTATTTATAGTAGAGACGGGTCTCGCTCTTGCTCAGGCTGGTTTCAAACTCCTGACCTCAAACAATCGCCTGCCTTGGCCTCCCAGAGTGCTAGGATTACATGTGTGAGCCACTGCGTTCAGCCTAATACCTATATTTGTTTTAAAATACTCTAGTTGGTGAAGGTTTTTTTTCTCTTGACCTACAGCTGAACTTTGTGCTAACAGATATAATATCCATGTAGGTAAGGTAGAAGTATAAGTTCTAACATGATTTATTCATTCAATAAGTCTTTGTTGAATGCCTGCTATATGCCAGGCACTGTTCTAGGCATTACAAAAGAATTTATTCCTTCCCTCCTGCACTATTCTAGTGGGGAGGAAGAGGAGATTAAGAAAATAAGCAAGTAAATGATGTATATATTATGTGGTGATAAATGCTATGGAAAAAATTAAGCAGGCAAGGGAACAGGGGATGTCAGAGCTAGGAGAGAGGGTTGCAACCTAACTAGAGTGGTCTGGAAGGCCTCACAGGTGATATGTGAGCACAAGGCGGGGAAGGCAAGCCATGCAGGTGTCAGGGGAGGAATGTCCCAGGCAGAGGACTAGAACAGTCCAGGTGTGCTGATAAGGACAGCCAGCCATCCTGAAGGCAGGTGTATGGCTTGTGGCATGTGGTCACAGGGCTTGCCCTCCGCCCTGGGTTCTTCAACTTATTTCTCAAAGACTTGGACAAACATCTAGAGTACAGGCTTGAATATATGGATGCATATATTCAAGCAAAAGATGCTTGAATATATGGAAGCAGATGGGATTGGACGAGGATCTCAAAACATCCTGGAGCAATGGGCAGACCGGAGAAGACGAAACGTAGCGGAGATGAATGTCCGAGTCTATGCTCTCCATGCAGAGCACCAGCAGCGCAGCCTGAATGGGGAAGACACGGCAGCCACGCGAGAGAAGAGAGCTCAGGAGTGCTCCTCGGCAAGAAACTCGACAGAAGCACGTGCTGGCTTGGAAAGCTAACAATGCCGTCTCCACCGGCATCTCCATGGACGCGTTTTAACCCTTTGCACTCGCTTGCTTCTTTCTCATTATCCACTCGACATTATCCACACTCGACATCCGAGTGCAAAGGGTTAAGTGGGGAGCGTGTCAGCCCCTCTCTCTCTGCATGGGCCGGACCAGGTGCTGCTGCAGGACAGAGTCCCAGCCGCAGGGACACAGATGATCTGGAACCCGGCTGGGGGTGCAAGGCCGGGCTGTGGGGCCCCGAAACGGCCCCTCTGAGGAAGGAGGGAGGGAGCCAGAGGAGGGGGCCCTTGGAAGGACACACGTCCGTTCTTGTACGTGCAGGTACTCAGAGAGCACCTACTAGGTGCTAATCCTGGCTGATGTTCTGGCAATAGAGAAGTCCCCTCGCAGACCATCGGGATAGAGGTGACGCCACCAGGGCCTTCCAAGTCTCTGAAAACGACCTGCACTAAGAAGTAAGCTTTGCGCCATGACCCATTGACACGATAAGGACGTGTGCATCTACGTGGCACTGAGACCCGCGCTCCACAAAGCTGTGTGTCCCACGTGGGAGGCAATCTAATATTGTCTGTTTTTCTAAGGTGAGTCGAGACCCACTGCATTGATTCTATGACCCGTTTATGGCAAAGTGAAAAACACTAAAGAACATGTGACAGGTGCCATACTATGGGACAAACAGGTGCTGGGGACCAGAGACAGGGGTCAGGGTCAAGCACCCTGAGAAGTAAGGCCCAGGCTAAGACCAGAGGAAGGACGAGGGGACAACCAGACAATTTTTTAAAGAGAGTTGGCCGACGGCGGCCACAGTTGTACAACAATGTGAGCGTGCTCGCTGCCGCTGAACTGTGTACTCACAAACGATCAAGATGGTGCATTTTGTGTTATATATACTTTACCACAATAAAACCTTTGTTCGGGCTTTTAAAAAGAGGGAGAAAAGCCCACGATCACTGCCTTTAGAAAGTGTAGAGTTGTGTCGCCTTAGGAACACCATGCAACACCATAAAAGAAGGAACTACCGCAACAATACAACATTATGACAAGTGCAAGAAGCCAGACACAAAAGAGAGCTTACTGTGCGATTCCACTCTGCTCATGTGAGCTTTGAGAACAGGCAGGTCTAACACCTGGCAACAGAGACAAAAAACCCTCGAGCTCGGTGGGATTCACATAGGTGCATCGATTTATAAAAATTCATCAAGCTGTACACTTAAGACTTGTGCACTTCACTGCTTGTAAGTTATTCCTCCATAGGAAAGGAAAGAAAATATTTTTTGAAAAGGAAAGGAAAGAAAGAGAAAAGAAATGAATTACTTCTCAGGTGGAGGTTAAGTTCAAAAGTCAGGGAAACATTGCATAGAGTCAAAACTACCCTTGCAAATCCCTTAGAATCACCCACGGAGATTTGCATGCATGGGTATAATCAACCCTGCGGCACACAGCTTACGCACTCTGAAGTTTGAAAACCCCGAGATTTGACCAAAGACGAGAACAAAGGGGGCGTGGGGGGCCAGGTGCCAGGGCCTGCAAGCTCCACCTTTGCAGGAAGCGCCACGTCTCTGTTGGGAAGCGGGAGTCGGAGGAGTATCTGGAGGCTCCTGTCCACCCATGCACGCCTGCTGCACGCTGCTTTAAGCTTATAGTAAGCCACTGCGACGTGTCTCGTTATATATAATTGTCTGTTGTAGTGAGAATTAAATGAGCAGGGTTCTAAAACTAGCAGAGAAGTCACACATATCCATTATCCTATCTTTAGGCTCCTTCTATTTGGCTCCAAGGAGAAGAAATGAGATGGAAAGACACCAGGAAGACAGATTTCAGCTGAGACGAGAGCGAGCTTGGGAACTGAAGTGGAGGAGCTCTCCAAAGATGGACTGGGCTGGTAGATAGTGAGTTCCCCGTCAGCAGGGGGAATGGGTGGGCCGAATATTTGTCCGACCAGGTGCCCTTTATAGGCCCTTTCCCATCTGGAACTCCCGAGCTGGCCAAACCTCCTGCTCCCTGTCCTGGGCATGTCTCCTCAGCTCACAGCTGCCTGGACAGTGAGACGCAGAGCTGGAGAGAGGGACCTGCCAGGAACTCCAGGTGTCTGTCCTAACAGAGGATTGCTCTGTCACCCCTGAGGATTTACGGCCTCCCTCCTGAGTTATGGGAAGGCGGGCGGAGCCTATAAAACGGAGCCGTCCTGGCTGTGCGGCGCACAGGGTATCAATCAGTGACGGCCTGACCACTGGAGCAGGGTGAAGATCGGCCTGCTGTCCTCACCTATAAATCCCCCCTGCCTGCACAGGAGGAGCAGATGTGTCACATTTAGGAAGAGCTCATGCCATGGTTTTAATTCCAGGGAGGTGGGGGGTGCAGGGGAGAGTGAGGAGAAAGTAGCCCTAAATGTGGCCTTCAGCTGGACTCACCTCTCACTCAAGCTCGCAAACCCACCCTCCGGTCCCATCCCTAAGCAAATGGTGCTGAGCAGATGAGAAAGGCTTGTCCTCCTGGGGGCAGGGCTTTGGGTGTAGCGTGGCCCGAACAAAGCTATAAACAGAGGTGGAGTTGTCACACCTACTTCTGGTACAACTTCTATTGTAGTGGCAGGAAAGACTGATGGTAAGAGTGCAATGGATGGACAGAGAAGGGCCAGACTACCCTGGACTTGGCGTTGTTGCTCTGCACACCTCTGGGGGCACCTTTCACATCATCACCAATGTGAACGGAGTTGTGCAGTGCACGGCATAGATAGCTGTACATGGCGGCCCTGCAGGATCTATGTAAGAGGTCTTTCTTCTTGGGGATAGGGAGTGGAGAAAACATTAAACCAAGAGTTAGGGGACCTGAGCTCAAGTTCTGGCTTCATCTCTGACTTGCCAAGGGCCTTGAGCAAGTACATTACTTCTCTGAGCCTTGTTTTACTTGCCTGTAGAATGGGGTCGATAATTCCTGCCCCACCAGACCTTTCTCACCAGGTCTGGCATGTCTCTTGTGGGCCTTGTGGGGTTTTGGACAGAGGGCAGCTTCTTCTGTAGATGACCCCTCCAGGGTCCACTCAGACCCCAGTGCCAGTCCTTAACCAGCCTCTGCACATCACCACCCTGCCTTTCTAGGGGCCGCCCCTTTCTAGGACAGAACCGACAAGAGCTGACAGGATTTACAGCCACGCATAAGGTGCTCCATAATTTCTGAACTAAAAAGCAGTACATTTGTCTGACAACCAGAGAACATTGGAAATTGGAACTGTCCCAGAAACGCAGAGCCATCTGTTTGCCGATCCCAGGCAGGTGACTGCAGCTGCCAACAGCTGTGCCCACCGAGGAGGGGCTCCGGGGCAGGGGGTGCCACAGGGCGCAGGCACAGTTTCTGGGCGGGACTGTCTCTAGCTGCCTTGGGGACTCCAGGAGAGCAGCTTGCCCTCTGCCAGCACGCCGGGCTCACCCTGCCAAACTAGGGCCACACCCATGGCCTTCCCCTTGCAATGTGCTAGAAACAGTATTTTCAAAAAATAGTCACAATTTTTGAAGAGTTTGGGCCTGGCTGCCGAGAGAAATGAGCCACAAAGAGGGTGGCGTGGCACCGGAGCCTGGACCTGGCCTCTGGGGGACATGGGTTTGAGTCCTACCTCCCCCACCCAAGGGCCCTGTGACCTTGGGCAAACTCTATCAACCTCCCAAGCTTCAGCTCTGTCATCCGTGAACCAGAGGTGACGCCACCTTTGCGCAGGGTTGGTGTGGGGCTGACTGAGCGAGTGTTAAGTCTCTGGTATGAGGTAGGTGTCCCCAGGGAGGCTGGCCTTGTCAGAAAGCTTCAGACCATTTTGCTTAGGAGATTAGGGGCCGGGTTTACTTCCGGGTAGGAAGAGGGAACTAGCCGCCAACACCTGCATGTGACACAGAAAGGAACATCTTTTCTTAACTCTCTCTCCGTCCTTCTCTTTTCCCTTCCTTTGCTGTTGCCTCTGCCCTGCCCCAGTTCTCTCCGGGTGTCCTCCGGCCCCTCTTGGTCCCTTGGGAGCCCCTCCTGGGCCTTACCTCCCTCTGCTCTTCTCTGTCTCCTCCCTCCTCTATTTCCCACCCTTTTCCTTCTCCCCCATCTTCCCCCGCTGCCCAGGCTCTGAGCAGCAGGGGACTTGGAGGAAGAGGAAGAGGTGGGAAGGACAGCTCCCAGCTCCCCTGAGGCCCCCGAGAAGGAAGTGTAGACCCAAGCAGTGGTCTCCCCTCCACCCTCCCTGTCCCGCCAGGCCAGAGACACCTTGCCCAGGCTCGGTTGTGCCCAGGGACAGAGGTAGATTCCTGCACCTGGGACACACGGCGTGGCTGGACCCAGGACGTGCCTTCAGCAAAACCGCTCCAGGTGTGCGGTGGCCATGCCCAGCAGGGTGGCCGAGCTCTGCGGAGCAGGAGGAGGATGCCACGAAGCCCCTCCACCTCTGCACGTGTCTCCCGGCAGCCCCTGGGTGATCTCATCCGTCCTCAGGCTTTAAGCACCATCAGCACGCTGACAACGCCCAGATGGACGTCAGCGGGGCCCTCGGCCCCAAGCTCCACATCCATATCGCCAACTGCCTACGTGACCACTTCCCTTGGATGGCGACAGGCTTCTCAAACTCAGTGTGAACAAAATGGAATGGGTGCCCCGCCCTCCCCGCCCCAGGGTTTGCACCGTGGGGAGCTCACCACCAGTCACACGAGGCTGGAGCCACGCTGACTCCTCTCCCTGTCCCATGCACCCCTCCCCCACACCCAACCCATCAGCAGATCCTGCTGGCCCTGCCTCCCAAGCGCGCCCAGAATCCCATCACCTCTCACACCCAATCCAGGCACCAGCGCCTCTCACCTGTGGGAGCCCCTGACTGGCCTCCGCTTCCCCCCTCTCAGTCAACTCTCCAGGGAGAGCTTTTAAAATCACAGATCAGGGCCGGCGTGGTGGCTCACGCCTGTAATCCTAGCACTCAGGGAGGCTGAGGTGGGAGGATTTCTTGAGGCCAGGAGTTTAAGACCAGCCTGAGCAATATAGCAAGACCCCCGTCCCTATAAAAAACAAAAAATTAGCAGGATGTGGTAGCATGCACTTGTAGTCCCAGCTACTTAGGAGGCCGAGGCAGGAGGATCGTTTGAGCCCAGGAGTTTGAGGTCGCAGTGAGCTATGATGATGCCACTACACTCCAGCCAGGCTGAGAGAGTGAGACTATCTCAAAATAAATAAATAAATAAATAAATAAACCCAAATCAGATCACACACTCCATTGTTTAACACCTCCAGTGTCTTCTATTCTCCATCAGAATAAAATCCAAATTCTCTGCTAGGCCTAGGTGGCCCTCAGTTATCCGGTTCCTGCTCTTCTCTCTGGCTTCACCTTATGTCACTCCTCCCTGCTCCCTTTGCACCAGCCTGATGGGCCTCTGTCTGGTCCTCCAGCAAGCCAGGCTCATGCCCACCTCAGGGCCTTTGCACATGCTTCCTTATGCCCAGAAAGCACTTTTTACAGATCTTTCCATGGCTGGCTCTTCCTCCTCATTCAAGTCCTCTCCTCAGAAATGCTTCCCCTGACCCTGTGCATGCTCACCTTGGCATCCCAGCCCCTGACAGGCCACCTGGCATAGAGCAATCCTGGATAAGCATCTGCTAAATGAACGTGTAAGTGATGGAAGGTGTAGACTCTTACAGCCACAGGGCGAACACAGCAGGTGTCTCAAGATGTGGCTTTCAGGTTCCCTGCTACTCTATCCTCCCTTCCTGGACACAATGCACTTGGTCACAGCCCCTGTGGTCACAGCCAGTGCAGAGGTCCAAGGGCCTCCTCTGTCCTCACACGGACGCTGCCCTGCCACGCCAGCCCTGCCTTCCACAGACACGTAGCCTCCGTGGCCAGAGCCCCCGCAGAGCCGGGCATCCTGACAACCAGCTCCAGGGTGACAGACCATGGCTCCTACCCCTCGGGGTAGAGAAAGCAACTGTCCATGACCAAGGCCAGCCGGGGCAAAGGAGATTGTGCCCCGGGACAACCCAGAAGGGGCCCTATCCTACTCTCATGAGGTCTCAGAAACCCACGGTCCACACATCCTTCTGCCACCTCAATTTCACAGCTCCAGAAGGTCCACGGGGGGAGAGAGATCCGAGGCTGCACGGCCAGGAAGAGGAGCTGAAGTAGCCATGTAGAGCCCTGACTTCCCGGCAGGGCACACTGCACGGATCTACTCACAACATTGGTGTGTTCTCCCCACACTGGCTGCTCTCGGCCTGTTTACCAGGGAAGGGGGGAAGGGCAGGAAGCAGCCCTGATGAAATCATTGCTGGCCTTGCCTTGGGAGAGGCAGGCTTTCACCCCCTCTGAAGCCCCCAGGGCGGGTGGCATGCCAGCAACCTCCAAGGATGGCCCTCCGGATCCTCTAAGCCGGGTTCCTCTCCCAGCAGCCTGAGTGAGCTTCAGAAAACCCGCATCCGATCGCCTATTTGCAGCTCTCTCCTGACCACAAGACCGAAATGCTCACAGGGCCTTCCAGACCCTGCCAGCTCCTGCCTGCCCCAGCAGCCTCCCCTTGCTCACTGCACTGCGGCCTTGCACATGCAGTTCCCTCTGCCTGGAATGCTTTTCCCTGGACCCCCTGCCTCGCTCCCCGCTGCCTGTCCTTCAGACTGCAGCTGCAATGGCTGCTCCTCTGACGCCCTCCAGCTCCTGCCCAGCTGTCAGCCCGGCCTGCTGGACGCCCTGTGACCCTCTCCTTTGCGGCACACCCAGAGATCAGCGATGACCTGCTCCTGCACTGGTCACTGTGGTGGCCACTGGCCACATGTGGTTTCTGAGCACTTCAAGTGTGGCTCGTCCAAACTGAGATGTGCTGTGTCAGATATCCACTAATATTTTATATTAATCGCATGTTGCAATGACAGTATGGCTTTAGATATACCGGGTTAAAGAAGGTACATTAGTAAAAGGAATGTCAATCGTCTGTTTCTTTTCACCTTTTTTAATGTGGCTACTGGAAAATCTTAAACTACACATGTGGCTCCAGGGTGCGGCTGGCAGTGTGTTTCCGTGGCACCCGCCGCGCTGGTCTGGGCAGTGCGCCCTCCGCTCCGCGCTGCGCGGTCTCACCGGGGTGCACAGCCCCGGCGCCTGCCCGCCCTGGGCACTCGGTGAACACCCGCCAAAGGATTCAATGCCAGGCTGCCCACCCTGATTTCAGGAGGGGAAGAAATGCAAATGGGCCACCTGACCTCTCTGGCTTCAGCCGCCAGCCCCACCCTCTGCCCAACAAGGACCCCGGCCCAGGTGTCTGGACTCAAGAGGCTTGGCCGGGACCGGCAGAGCCAAACCCGCGAGGAAAGGATGGCCCTACAGAGTCCGTTTCTCTCTCTCTCTCTGAAATATCATTTCTCACGGTTTGGAACGAGACCCATTATTCCCAATTAACCTGCCGTGAACCCGCAGTCCTTGCTGGCTTGCCCATAATTATTCTTCCATAGTAATAGCTAAAGTAAATTCCGGCCGTCTCAGCGAACACTGACATCTCCTTTGGGAGAACTTTCAAAGATGCCACGTCCTTGGTTCCTTATCTAAAGCTTCCCCGCCCCGTTTTGTTTCATTTTCTTTTTTGCAGTTAATCCTCGAGAAGAAAGCATCCCAGGTCAGACCAGCTCCCTCCCGACCCTGGCTCACTGGACAAGACTCGGCCAGCCAGGCTGCCTGGCACCTCCCCGCCCCCAGGGAGGCGGAGCAGGAGGGCGGTGGGCGGCACTGGGCCGCCGGTGAGCCACGGGCAGAGGCTCTGTGCCCCGTGCACCTGGCCGCTCCTCCTCCAAGTTTTCTTCGCCCACCATCCCGGGAGCCAGGCTCCCAAAGTCCACAGAAATTGTGCATCAAGTGTCCTTCGGCACAATTTTTGGGGTTGCCAGATGTAATTTACTAAGAGACCATCTGCCCCCCACCAAAAATGAATAAATAACCTAGAAGGAAACCTAATTTGTCATTTTACACTGAGTGTGGGTCCTTTTGTTCGTCCTTCTACCTAAAAGGCTGCATTTAAGGCACAGTGGCCCCTCCCCGCCATAATCACAATACCAGTGGGAATAAGGCCCAGGTCAGGAGGTGGGTGACATTGGGGAGAGACATGGCGGAACGCCTGGGGAGTGACAGGGTGCTGGGATGATGCCCTCCTCTTGCCATGCTTCAGCCTGTGGGGTTTGTGTCTGGGGAGAAAAGCTCTTCTGGACACTCTGTATTTTGGGTGCCTGTTTCCTTCTGCCATTTAAGACAGCAGAGTTACGAGCACGGAAGCGTAGAGGGTGGTCACCGCCGCCCAAACCCCCACAATGACTGCGATGGCTTGAGGTCCCAGCCTCCCTGCTACAGCTGCGTGACCTCTGGACACAAACTCGGCCTCTCTGGGCTCCAGTTTCCCATCTGTAAAATGGAGATCAAACCTTTCTCGCCAAGTGAGCTGAGTGACATAATTTTTTTTAAAGCAACCAGTGGCTTGTGATGCGACGTGCAATACAAACATAGGGGGCTCTTATCGTTGTTCCTATAGGATGGGAGGGGTGGCCACAAATGCTTTTGCAGCGGGCACGGAGGCAGGCTGCTTCGAGGTGGGCAGCTAGAGACCCCCACTGCCCACCCCACCTCCCGCCCCCCAAGCTGCCTGCAGCTGACTGGAGTCCCTTCCAGGAGCTGAGAAATTCCCCTTCCCCACAGCTCTCAGGCAATGACTGGCTAACACAACAGGCGGGCCCGCCTCCCACCGGGGGACCACTCTGAGGTCCAGCTCAGGCTCCAGAACCTTCCGCCGTAAGACAGGCCAAGCCTGAACTTGACGTGAGGCCATGTCCTGGCAGCTCCTTCCTCTTCCTACCCTGCTTCCCTCCCTCCCTTTCAGGTTTCTATCTGCAGTGCACCCCAAGAAGAAGTCCCAGGTCTGGGATCCTGGTCTCAGGCTCTGCCTGAGGAAGCCATGGGAGACGCCTGTCTCACAGTGAGGGCTGCTGCTGTGGCTCTCGTTGGCGTCACGGTGACCACAGCACCGAGGCAGGATGCCATGGCGCAGGCACAGTAGAGGAGGCAAGACACCATGCTTCTGCCAGACCTGCAGACGGGGGCTGGCAGACACCTGCTCCACCAGAGGGGAGGTCAAAGAGACAGAGGCACAGGGAAACTGCGACTGGGAGAGAGCCGGGCTCCCACCAACGATGGGCAAGGCCCTCGCCTCTGGGACACTGGTCCTACCCCTGTGAGTGCCGCAGCCGATGTGGCGGACTGTGCAGGATGCAGCGCCCCTCCCCTCCACGCTCAAGTGCTCCGTGCAGGGGGGAGGGTCCCTGGAGAAGGGAACGGAGGGGCAGGAGAAGGAGGGAGAGCTCCGGGATGTGGGTCACCCTGTCCAAGTCTCCAGACACCCTCTCTACCTTGTCTTTTTCTACCCTAGTAAGAAGACCACGCTGAGACCCCCTCCCGCTGCTCCCCCAAACCAATCGGAGAGACCCTCCACGCCACCCCTCCTCCTCTCCGAGGGGTCAGTCCAGCCCTGAGGATGCGCGACCATTTGCACTTTCCTCCCGTTCCCCACCGGCCACCCACCCTCCCCCAGCTTCACCCTCTGCCAGTAACTCCGTTCACAAGGTCATCGTTACCCACTAATTGTCCAAAATTTCAATCCCTCGTCCTTCTTGGTTAAGGACGGATTTAAGGAACGAGTCCGATATCCCCGCCGTCCCCGAGTGCTTCTCAATCCCGGGGCCTGAAGGCCTGAAGCACTGCGCGGAGCCGGCCCACCTCCCGTGCTTCCCCCGCACGGATGGGCAGAGCCCGGCTGCCAGGCCTGCAGGACGGGAGGCCTGATGTGCACTAATCTATCATTGCCTCACACGGCTGGCAGAGTGACAGATGGCGCGGCCGGCGCAGCGAGGGAGACGGCCCCCCGCCCGCTCCAGGACCAGGCTGGAGTCGGAAGTTTGCTCCGAGGGACAACAACGGCCACTACCTCTGGGGAGGCACTGTCTTGCCAGAGCAGAGACCCAAGACACCAGCAGGAACCAAAACACCCCTGCCCCTCGCCCTGCCTCCCTCTGGGAGCTGGAAGGCCACCTAGGGCGTGGCCTGGAGGGCTGGATATGGCCCGTTCAGCTGCACTTCACTGTCCAGCCCCCTGTGTGGCCGGAGTGGCATACCTGCGTGGACAGCCTTGCCCCTGCGTCTGGGTGCACTCAGCCAACCGGGCCCCGGCAGCAGATTGGAGGGAGGGGGAAGCAGTCCCACGGTCGCCCACCCAGGGCGCCGCACCGCCCGTGCCTCCCCTGCACTCTGCCACACCCTTTCGATCAATCCCTTCATCCAACTTCCCTCAAACTGCCCAGCGCGACTGTGCCACCTGTTTCCTACTGGACCCCTGACCAGTATCTCGCATCTCCCGGGCGAGGTAACAGGCTCAGAGAGGACCAGGTCTTCCTGGATGTCACGCGATGAGTTAGCGCCAGGGCTGGCTCCAGAGCTCAGGGCTTTGCCACATGTCTAATAAGGGTTCCCAGCCTGACCGCTCTGCATCCCTTTTCCGCCTCAGCCTGCCCACAGTGTACACCTCTTTTCCTAGGGGCCACCCTGGGAGAAGTGCATTCCAGGGGCCGTCTTGGCTCAGAGGATGCGCCCCACCCAGAGACAGCAGTGTCAGCACACCCCCGACACCCCCACAGCACCCTCCAGACACTGGGCCGCCCACCCTGGGCTGCTCTGTGGCCTGGGACACTTTTTCTTACAGTCTTTATACTTGTCCCTCGGGCAACAGTGCACCTCCTGTTGAAAATGCCAAGCCCTGGGCTACCTCTGCCACAATCAAAACCTAACCAAATCAGTAGATTTGGGGTCCAAATTTCCACCCAAGGCTTCTCCTTTTACTTTAGTCCTTCATGACAGAAGGCGATTATTTACTCAATAAACTTCTACTGAGCTTCTCCTGTGGCTGTGAAACTCCCCACCTCACCACCATGCCCCGCTCTCACCCCTAAGAAGGAGGCCAGTGTAGTCCACAGGGACAACCCCACGCCCTGTGACCTGTTCACAAAGGGTTCAACCCACATTCCCGGCAGACCCAGGGAGCCATCCACAGCAGGGGAAAGACTGGCCACCGGCTTCCTGCAGAGAGACCGCCCTTAGTTAGCCATAAAGCAACAGCCCGTCCCAGCAGCTCAAGTCAATGTTCTCTTGGACGGCCCAGGCCTCTGCTCCAGAACAGTCCTCAGAGGGGCTGACCATGCCCTCTGCCACGACCTGAGACACATGCTCCCATGAGACAGAACCCTCTCCCGGGACTTCATGGCACCTGGTGACAGGTAGCCTGCGCCAGGGCTTTGTGGTCTATTCTCGACACCTCATTCTAACTTGGTCTCAATTATGCCATAGGAATTGGGAACCCAAGAAAACTGCCAAGTCCACATACACCTGGCCCAAATCTAAGTCATCAGCAAATCCCACTCCCATGACTACCTTGAGATGGAATAGGCAATCACCCACAAAGGCTCCCCAAGGGGAAAGACATGGCCAGAGATTAAAAAGGGGCTGCAGGGAGAGAGAGATGGGATTGCTTTACTACAGACCTCTGGGAACAACACCATCTCTACCCCTTCCAAGAGGGGCTTCATTAAGAGAAAACTCGCCCTGGTGAATGGAGGCATAGTGTATAGGAAAACCTCTGGACTGGGGACAAGGAGACCTGGGCTCTCGTTCAACCCTGCCACTGACCTTGCTCAATCCTCCCCTTTCTGGCCTTTTCTGTAAAATGAGGGATCAGATCAGATGAGCTTTAATGTCATAAGTGATGTGACTTTGTGCATTTTTCCAGGGAGAAGGAGAAGCAGCGGCCTTCAATCCTGGTTCTGTGCTCTGGATAACCATAACCCCATAATACTCTTCCTAAAATAGAGCCACCAGGAGAAAACCCAGCCCACGTCCACCTCTAGGCCTATCTTGGCTGTTGGAAGGAGCTGCTCTGAGGAGCCGGCACACCTCATTCCTAAAGGAGTCACAGCCCCCAATCTCTTTGACTCTGTAGATTTCTTTGGGTAGCATGGTCATTTTAACAATATTAATTCATTAATTAATGAGCATGGGATGTCTTTCATATTTTGTATCCTCTTCAATTTCTTTCATCAGTGTTTTGTAGTTTTCATTGTAGAGATCTTTCACCTCCTTGATTAAATTTATTCCTAAGTATTTGATTGTATTTTATTTTTTTGTAGCTACCTTAAATGGGATTGCTTTCTTGTTTTCTTTTTCAGCTAGTTCATCATAGGTATATAGACATGCTACTGATTTTTATATGTTGATTTTGTAACCTGCAACTTTAGTGAATTTGTTTATGAGCTCTAAGAGAATTTTGGTGCAATATTTAGGTTTTTCATGTCATCTACAAAGAGGAACAATTTGACTTCCTCTTTTCTAATTTGAATGTCCTTTGTTTCTTTCTCTTGTCTAATTGCTCTGGTTAGGACTTCCAATACTATGTTAAATAAGAGTGGTGAGAGCAATCTACAAATTCAATGCAATCTCTATCAAAATACCAATGACATTCTTCACAGAAATAGAAAAAACAATCCTAAAATTCATATGGATACACAAAAGACCCTGAATAGCCAAAGCAATATGGGGGAAAAGAACAAAACTGGAGACATCACACTACCCAACTTCAAGATGTACCACAAAGCTATAGTAACCAATACAGCATGGTATTGGTATAAAAACAGACATGTAGACTGACATAACAGAACAGAGAACCCAGAAATAAATCCATATATTTACAGCCAATTGATTTTTGACAAAGGCCCAAGAACATACATTGGAGAAATGATACCCTCTTAAATCAATGGTGCTGAGAAAACCAGATATCCATATGTAGAAGAATGAAACTAGAGCTCTATCTCTTACCATACAGAAAAATGTACTCAAAAATGGATTAAAGACTTAAACGTAAGACCCAAAACTATAAAACTACTAGGAGAAAACATACAGGAAATGCTTCAGGATATTGGTCTAGGCAAAGATTTTATGGATAAGACTTTAAAAACACAGGCAACAAAAATAAAAATAGACAAATGGGATTATATCAAACTTGAAATCTTCTGCACAGCAAAGGAAACTATTCATAGAGTTAAGAGGCAACTTGTAGAATTGGAAAAAATATTTGCAAAATATTCATCCTACAAGGAACTAATATTCAGAATATACAAGGAACTTAAACAACTCAGCAACAACAACAAAAAACTTAATAATCCTATTAAAAAGTGGGCAAAGGAACTTAATAGACATTTCTCAAAAAAAAAAGCCATACAAATGGTCAAATCTACGAAAATATGCTCAACATCACTAATCATCAGAGAAATGCAAAGGAAAACCACAAGGAGATATCCCTTCACCCCAGTTAGAATGGCTACTATCAAAAAGAAAAAAATAACAAAAGCTGGTGAGGATATGGAGAAAAGGAAACTTATACACTGTTGGTAGGAATATCAATTAGTACAGCCATTACGGGAAACAGTATGGAGGCTCCTCAAAAAACTAAAAATAGAACTACCATATGATCCAGCAATCTCCCTACTGGGTATTTACCCAAAGGAAAGGAAATCAGCATGTGTAGGAGATATCTACACTCCCAATGTTTACTGCAACACAATAGCCAAGGCACGGAGGGAGGGGAGGCTGGGGAGATGTGGAGTCTGCCAGGCATACCCTCTTTCATACAGTAGCCACATGTGGCTATTTAAACCTAAATTAATGAAAATAAATAAAACTTAAAACTCAGATCCTCAGTCACATTAGTGACTCAGCCATATTTCAAGTGCTCAACAGCCATGCATGTCTACCGGCTACCATACAGAACAGTGCAGACATAAAACATTTCCATCAGTGCAGAAAGTATCTTTGGACAGTGCTGATTTAGAAACCAATCTTTGGTTTTGGGAAGTGCTTCCTCCAGCTTCCCTGATTCCTTCCTGCTGCAGAGTCAGCCCACTTTCTCCAGTCCTCTGCTCTAGGGAGGATCCTAGGTGGCTTTAGAATGGAGCTAGGCCACAAGCGACCATGGGGTGGAGGTTGTGTCTGACTGAGAGATGGCCTTGGACACTCAGTCACCCACCTGAACCTGAGAAGGACATGGCCAACCTCATATCATCTAGCACTTGAAAGAGGGTCCTCACAGCCATTAAGCTTCCAGCAATGACAGTGTTCGCTGATGACCCCTAGGCCAGCCCCCTTGTTAATTCCCACTTTGCACGGATGCTACACCTTGGGAGAGGATAGAGGAGAAAAAGACAGAGAGCATTTTAGGGCCCCCAGGATTTAGGAGATTTCTGCCAACATGGCCAAAGGGAGCTCAGAAAACCCCAGAGGTCATTTGGTGTCCTCATCTTCCCTAAATTTATTCATCTATATGGCTAGGAAAATTCCCACTAGTTAAAAGCCAAGAAAATAATTTCTCTAATAGCACAGAAGCATGGCAGGGGCGGGGGAGCGGGCAGTGGGAACCAGGCAGCTAAATGGGTTATCCAGAAATTACAGGAGGCTTTAAAAAGTAGAGAACTTACCATATGTCAAGTCTATAGTGTATAGACAATAATTATTTTCCACTGAATTTTTGTATTTAACTTTGTGGTGACTATCTCCTTTCACATCATGTATTCAGCAATCACTCTTCGCCTTGTTTAATATGCACAGTAATCTTTCTCCTCCTATGTCACACGCTCAATAATTCCTCTCCCCCGTTCCAGGGGGTGGGATGAGAGGAATGGCACATCTTAAATTAGTAACAGCTGTGTTTCGGTTGTTTCAACATCACCACCACTGAAGCCCTGGCACTCACGTGAGCTCCAAAAAGCAACACGGGGCGCCCTGTCTGCCCTGGTCCCCAACTCCGCTGCCTCGTTGAGGGCTTTTCTCTGGGGACAGGATCTACCTTGGCAACCAAACAGGCCACAGAAGGGAGCACTGACCGAGTAAGTGTCCTGTTCCGTCCCAGCCGACACAGGGCCAGAGGCCTCCAAATGAAAACATGCTCTTCCTAGTAACACCTGTTTGGGGTGGATTCACCCTGGTTTGTTCAGAGCACTGTCCACTCTCTTAGCTGGCATCCATGAGGCCCCTGCATCTGACTCCCCAGATACTGCCTTTAGTCCTGCTGAATGTGAAAAAGTGCACCGCAGTCAGGAAAGCAAGTTCAGCACCTAGGTGAGTCAACTGGGCACCTAGAGCATAAACATTTAAGGAGGCTCTCACTGTTGGATGCCCACCCTGCACTGCAGACCCTGAGAGCGAGTGCCTCCTTAAATGTTTCAGCCCTGGTGCCTTGCTTGCCTCACCTGGGTCCTAGGACCTGGCCCTTCAGAAGGACCAAGCTCTTGCTGGTCTGAAAGCCAGAAGCAAGATAGAGATTGCGAGGTGAGGGCACAACACCAGGAAGAATAAGTGATTCAGGAAGGAAGTTCATTAAAATGCTTTAAAATGCTTCAAGGGACTCCAGACTCCAAGAGTGTTTTTTTTAAAAAAAGACAGCTAGGAATTTAGCAGGAAATCAATCAACACACATGCTGATAACTTATTCCATGACAAAATAGAAACAAAAACCCCATAAATTCCTGTAGCCGCTGGGCAGTCAGTGTCTACTGCCACTAATTAATTTTCTAGAACTTTCACTCTCCAGACACCTCGAAACAGGGTCGATCTGTCAGCCCCGGGAAACATCACAGCCCCTGCTCTAGGGGCTGGTGATTCTGGAACCTCTGCCACACGGGGGAGGAGGGGAGCTTGCTCAGGGTGCTTCAGCAACAGGTGCCCCATCCTGAGTCTCCACCAACCCTCCTCTGCTGCCATATCCCTGAGCCCGCTCTAGCCCAGAGGAACAGCACACTAGAATGCACAGTAGTGTATACAACAGAGAAAAAAAAAAAAACTCTGCCTGCCTCAGTTTCCCCAAATGCAAAATAAGGAGATTACACTCAATCCAGTTTCAGATTCCCCAACTCATGTTACTCTGCCAAGAATTAAAGCCACGTGGGTACTTGTCTAATCTATAAGCTCCTTGAGAACAAGGATTGAATCTTATTCGTCTCTGCAGCCCTGTACCCCGCCCCCGACGCACAGCACCTAGTGCCATGTGACACACAAACTGTGCCCCACAGAGGTCTGCTGGATTTCACTGTCCTAATCTCCTGGTCCCTCTGTCCACCACCACCAGAGCCAGGCAAGGGTTTCCCAAGCCCTCCCTCACGGGGCCCCTGTGATCTAGCAACCTCGTTCTAAGAGTCCCTTATTCCTGCCAACTGTATAAGCTCACTGGTATCTCCCCGAAGAAACAAAAAGGACGTGAGATTTGACCCTGTAAAGTTAGCTCCACAGTCGAAAACTCCAAATAGTCTGTGGGTCACAGTCATCTTCTGCAAGCTGAGCCCCAAAGGAACAAGGAAGCCAGTGATAGCCGGGCCCCTTCCCTGACCCCACTGTTCTGAGAAAATGTGGAGGAGCTAGAATATTCCCAGGGTTCCAGAACAGACCAGCAGGCAGAAGTTCCAGGAGCACCCTGGGGACCCGAGGTTTGGCTCACCTTCCTGGGTGTCCTCCCTGGGAAGGTGACCTGAGGGAGAGAAGAATCTCGAATCTCCTGCAGCACACACAACCCCTCCCCAGCCAGCCCCACGGAGAGCAACGGGGACACATTTTCTCCTCCGCAGTGACCCAGGAGCCCTCGCCTCACGGGCAGGAAGACGCGGTCTCGTCCTCCTGAGTATGGCTTGTAGTTTCCCTTTTTATTCATTTATTTTTTTTCTGTTTCCCCAATCTGTATGTGCCTGGAATGAATACCAGGCTCTCTCTGGCAGAAAAAAAAAAAGAGCACGAAGGAGAAATGTGAGAGCAGTAATCCATTGTAACACTTTAGGGGAAACTGCAAGCAATTTCCATTCTATTGATCCTCCCTGGGTATCAAAGCCACACTGAGTTTATTTGGAAAATTAAATTCCGGAGCATGTAGCATGAGGGGGCTCTAGTTAAGTTGTCTAGCTCTACAGCCACAATTTAATTCCGTTCTCACTCTGCCTCTCCATTTAAATATAGGGAAGCTACCGGAACACAGCAGAAGTGCCCTGGTCCCAGCCCCCTGACCGGCCGGGGCTGTGACCCTCTGGCTCAGAGCAGAAGAGCCTCTTGAATCAATTACCCTCAGCTGACCACTCAGCTCCTCCTGGGCTGCTGCTCATTTACATTCTAACTTCTGTGATTTTTTTTTAACAGAATATATTCATTAAAATGTAAATGCTTGCTAAATTAACCTAATTTGTGGCATTTGCTCCTTTTCCAAAGGAAGGTTTTTTTTTTTTATCTTAACAAAAATCTGTTGTTATGAGAAACCAAGTAACATACATTAGGCACAAATTGGATACAGTGTGTTAGGTATTCACTGTGGGGAAAAGCTAGGAATCGATGTCTATCTGATTGCAGAGTTGCATGTGGTTCTCAGCTTCGGAGGTTCACAGAATTTGGAGGTTCACAGATAAATAAAATCTGTGCACACTTGTGCGCACACACATATGTACACGCACACTAGCAGGCCTCGCAGAAATTGCCAAGCTTTTATTTTGCCACATAAGAACTTGGCAGTCATACTGTATTATCTTCTGCTATAACTTCTACTATCATGCCAATCTCATGAACACAAGGGATGTAGGATGTCAATCTTAGAATTAAAAAATAGTCATTAATAGTGAATATGTTTAGCTTCATGAAGAGCTCACCATATTGTTCTCATTTTCCTAATCTCATCCTTGAAAACTTGGCTAGCACAGGTCCACAGACCACCCTTGGGAACCACAGACATAGACCAGTTGCTCTTAATTAAAATTTTATTTAGGGCTGATGCTGGGGGAGGGGCACTACATCCGCCTTCCACCAGTCAGCCCGGGTAATTGAGAGCAGGCTCACTTCGCGGCGTCCAGAGGAACTGACCTCCCATCCTTTGAGCTCCACGAGCACTGACCCATTTCTCCCCCCAAACAAGGAAGAGTTCCACTGAAATTCTCCTAGAGGAACGTCCTCTTAAGCAACGAGCCGGACGGATCTCCTGCCCTCCGCCCCACCAAACCAGCACACAGCAGAGTCTCATTAAGTTGCTGAATTCCACTGAAAAGTCATGGGGTGGCCCCTTCACCCACAGCAGAAAGTCCCCCACTGCCCCGTATTCCCAGTGTCCTCTCTGCAAGGCAGCCCCTCCAAGGACAGCCAGCATGTGGAATAGGGAGGGAGGCAGCATGCCTTTCGATGGCCTCAGGACCAGAGGCAAACAGAGGCTGGCCGTCCTCATGCCAAGAGCTTGCTCCCTGGACTCACAAGTCCCAAGCTTCCTTTGAAGGAAGTGGCTTTTCCCACCAGTTGTAGGTGCCAGGGGAGAGAAGGAATGGCGGACAGAGCCACAGCGTCTGGGAGTTTGATCTCGGGGCCCACACCAGAGGGAATGTCAGCAGTATTTGACAAGCTGACCAGCTCTCCCAAGAATAGCACTGTCATTAAGCCAAGAGGGAAATCATTACCTGATCTATAAATGATTACACAGGAGCACGAACTGTCATTCCCTCTGAGGAGTCTGCAGAATCGGGATTTTAAACAGACCTGCAAACTAGTGCAACGCTCAGCTCCCTGGAGCAGCTGGTGTATTATTCACAGGGAAAAAATTTTTCAGAAGTTAAGGCACTTCGGGAGCTCAGGGGAACAGAGAAGGTCTCGGGGACTCTGACTATCAAAGGGTTTCAGACCACGCACGATGTCAGCCGCAAACTTAACTCAAAGGAAAACATAACTGTTCAGATCTTCCGCCTGACAGTTTGTAGGCCTGCAACCCTCCCTGGTCTTTCCTCTTACAAAATAAGCGACCCAAGTTAGAGCTGCAGGCAACTTGGGTCATTTAGTCCAAGATACTTCTTTTACAAAGATGGAGACTCAGGTTCAGCCTACGGGGACGAAGCTGTTTGTGGTAGAGGGGAGCTGGAGATGTCCTTAGGGTACCTCACCTATCAGGAGTAACAGGCCGTAGAAACACTGTGGAGAACTGGGCATCTGTAAGAAGCCATGTACTAGATGTGCGTACAGCAATGCGGTAGATCACAAAGAGTGTTGAGGCCGGACGTGGTGGCACGCACCTGTAATCCCAGCTAACTCGGGAGACTGAGGTGGGAGGATTGGTTGAGCACAGGAGTTCCAGTTATATAGCCTGGGCAACATAGCGAGACCCCATCTCTAAAAATAAAAATCATAAAATTTTTAAAAACCCATGGCGTTGAGTGAGAAAAGTTGGAAATGGAAGGAGATTTGTAGCACAATAAAATGTATGCGATTTTAAAACACATACACAGAATGACACTACATATTTTACAATGATACAGTACATGCATATTTTAGAACATACTTCAAAACACATCAGAGTGGGTGCCTGCAGAAGTGAGGATGGGAGGAGGAGAAAATACACAACAGATGCCATGAAACAAAAGAAAGGGCATACACAGGCTGACCGCGACAATGAGCTGTTAATTGAGTGTAATTAACTCAACTCCCTGTACCTACAGTCCGCAGACAAGGAAAGAAGAGAAAGTGAGGTCCAGAGCATTTAGGACAGAGCTTTTCAAACTTTAAGGTGCATGCACATACCTGGGGATCTTGTTAAAATGCAGATTTTGAGTCGGTAGGTCTGGGGCATGAGGGGAGCTGGGGTTCTGCATGTCTAACAAGCTCTCAGGTCATGCCCATCTTGCTGCTCCATGGACCTCACTTTGAGCTGCAAGGGCTTAAGAGACTTAAACAAGAGATAAATTGAGCAACAAAGTCCAGATAAGAGGCTACACATCCAATATGGATGAATCTTAAAATAATTATGCTGCATGAAAGAAGACAAGCAAAAAAAATGAGTACATATTCATAAACTATGCTTCCATTTATATAAACTCCTAGAAAATGCATACTAATCTATAATGACAAAAGGCAGACCAGTGGTTGCCTGAATGTGGGGCTTGGGGGACAGATGGATTAACACAGGAACCTTTTGGGGGTAATGGATATATTCACTATCTTGATCATGGTGACATTTTTCTGGGTGTATACATATGTCAAAGCTCATCGAATTGTAACACTTCAAATGTGCAGTTTAATATGCATCAATTATACCTCCACGAAACTGAAAACGAGAAAGGAATCTAGGTGGCCTTCCTCCCCACGCATCCCACACAAAAGATGCCTGTGTGCTTTCCAAGCTGAGCTGCACCATTTTCCAGCTAGTCTCTACTCTCCAGGGCTGGAACCCATCCCCCTGTCTCTTCCACAGCTCCCACCTCCAGCCGGGGGCCACCATCTCCCCCGGGCCTGCCCCAGGAATCCATGCCCTGTTTCCACCCTCACCCTCCTCTCCTCACCCACTCACTGCAAAGTGCTCAGGGTGATCTCTTTAAATTACAGATCTGACTGTGCCACTGCCAGCCCCCACCTCCCCACTCTACCCCACAGCCCCAAACCCTCCCACCACTACTTGCCCAGCCCCCACCTCGGAATTCTTCCAGATGGACAGGTATAAAGACCTAAAGGCACACCCTGCCCTGGATACCTCTCATCTACTCACCCCATCCCAGCCCCCTTAGCACCCCTCTCCTCTTACTCTCCACCCGTGCCTTGCTGACTTTCTAGCAAGTCCTGCTGCCAGAGCACAGCATGTTCTCACCTGCTCAGGATCTGTCTGTAACTCCCACCCCACCCCCAACCTGGTAAACTCCTACACACCCCCAGGCCCAGCTCAGGTGTCCCTTCCTCAAGAGTCTTCCCAACTGCTCATCAGCCCACCCAAACTGAGTCAAGCTCCTTTGCTCTACAACACTTTCCTAGAACCATGTTCCTTCCCTTCCAGGCACTTATTCCATCCACATGCATCTGTCACCACGCATTCGCCAGCGAGTGTCTGATGCTCCCGGGTGTCACTATGCTCCCGGAAGGGGGCACCACGCCTGCTCTGCTCACCTCAAGGCAAGCCCAGCACCCAGCACAGCACCTGGCACGCGGGAGGTACCCGACAAATACTCAGTTGTTAAGAGAATGTTTAGCGAGCCCTGCAAAAGGGGCTTTGGCATACTGTAGGCAAAGACAGTTCTAGGATTTGGAGACAGCAGCTCATTTACACCCCCACTCCCTGCGCCCCACTCTCATCCTGCGCTGCCCAGCCAGCCCACACCCCTGTTCCACCAGGAACTCATCTCCCTCCCGTCCAACCTGATCCTTAACATTCCTTCCAAAGCACACTTTGCATAAAGTAAACAGCACATTTGCTTTTGTGGGGCTTTTTTCTTTTCACAATTTCAACACGGCTGTGTTTGGATATAATCATTTCCTTTCTGGGCTTGTATCCCAAGCTCTGGCAGTGCCAGAAAAGTAGGAAGACGAGTGTCAGAGGACAGTCAGGATTTAGACAAAAGTCCCCTCAGGTGAGGCGCTCGCTGGCCTGCGGAGTGAGTCAGCCAAGCCCCAGGACTTGCGCCCCAGACGCTGTCAGAGACTGGGGGGACGGGAGGAGGTCACCTCAAAGAGGGACAGGTAGTGTGGGAGTCCAGAGACATCAGCAAAGGTCAGGGGGCGGGTGTCTGGCTGGCAGCAGGCACCAGGCAGGCCAGGTCAGGAGAAGCAGAGCCAGGCGGGAGTCTCGGGGGCTCAGTGCCCTGGGGAGCCCCAGGAGTTACAGGGACAGGGCCAGCCAGCGCTCAAAGGGCTGAGCACAGGGCCAGGATCCAGAGGCCAGGGGGTCTAGGCAGACCTCCACGCAGGCCCCGGCTGCCGGCCGCCGTCACTCCCGCCCATCTCTGGGCCATGGCACCTCCGTCAGCATCCAGGTCATCCCTGCCTGAGTCCGCCCAGGCATCAGGACCCCCTCAGCAGCTACCAGGGCAGGTGGGGCCGCAGCCCTCCGGACCTTCGTCACCAAGTTCGCCTCCGCCGGGGCATATGGGAACAGGGAAATAAATGGATATACACGAGCTCCGGACCCAGGCTGACAAGTCCCCATAATTTTCGGGCTTCTTCATTGCTTGAGATGTCACAGGGAAGAGAAGGGGCTTAACAGCACAGACCCTCTGGGAAGCAGAGGGAGTGATTCACGGTGAGCTGTCCCCAAGGTCTGGAGAGTGGCCCCGGATGGAGCCCAGAGTTTTCAGAGGAGGAGCAGCCAGAGTGACTGCAGTCAGCTCTGCCCCCGGCCGCCCGGCAACAATCCCTCTCCAGGGCCAGGAGCTGCAGGGTGGGGTGCTGCAGGAATCCCTGCTCTGCCAAAGCCACCGGAACTGGCCTCTGTGGGGAAGGAGCTGGCATCATTCTCTGAGGGCATAGAGGTCACTGAAGGAAGCTTCCAGAAAGGGGGCTGGGGGCAGGGAACAGGCCAGCCACCCACATGGGGAGATCATCCTTGAGAAAAGGCACTGACCACCTGCACTCTCTCTCTTCATCTCTAGAGCACTGGCTGTGTCTGTCACTGACTGGTCCTGACCCTGCCAAGCCAGTGACCCTTGCCGAGCCTCCACCCACTCAGCCAGTGGACGGGGCATCGAACCCAAAGGCAAATTCTCCGTGTGCTTAAAACAAAAGGCCGGTAGACAGTTTATGCAGCACTTTCTCTCTGTCCTACTTGGCAAGCTAGGACAGACATGATTATTCTCATTTACAAAAGAGGAAACTAGGGCTCAGAGAGGTTAGGAAACTTGCCCAGGGTCACAGAGCTGGTGACGGCTGAGCCACGCCTTAAACCAGAGGCAGCACTGGCTTTAAAGTAAGTCCCACCTACATTTTAACTTTTGCTCTGCACCTTGCCAGCTGTGTGACCTTAGGTGAGTTACTTAATCTCTCTGAGCCCCAGCTTCCTCTCCTAACAAACGTATTAATTACTATCTCTCGAGGTACAAAGAAGAATGAAATAAGATGAAATATATGAGAGTGTTGATGCATAGAAAGCAGTTAATAAATGTTTGTTCCTTCTTCTTTCCAATTCCAATGCTAAAACATATTGTCTTGGGACAATTCCAACGTGGAGGTCACAAAGGACTTTTCAGTGAAAAACGAAACATTGCTTGAGAGAAACTGGAATCTAGGAACATGTCTGGGGAACCACTTCTCTGTTTCCAGTGGCACCAGCTCCTTCGCTCCTGTCCCTCTGTCTATGACAGGACAGAAAGAGCAAGCCTTCCCAGGTCCCTGTCACCTCCTTCCCACACATGGAGCTCCCTGTCTGCTGGGGCACACCCCCCTGCCGTCTGTGGTTCGGTGGGAGCCCTGGCAATATCCCCAAGACTGGCCGCAGCTGGAGCCTTACAGCCAAGGACCAACTGGGGTTGGGGACGGCTGCCCTCATACTTCGCTCCTTCCTGCATTCAGGCAGGAAAAAGAAGGCTCCAGGTGGGGCGGGTGGCATCACGGCAATCCTGCGTCCTCACCTGCAAAGCACTTTCTCTCCCCGAGTTACTCACTTCCCCTCATCCACAGCCCTCGGAGCAGGGCAGTGGGGCAGGGAGAAAAATGACAATAGATTGTCCAAGGTCACGGGGCCCGATCCTGACGGAACAGAGCCCAAGCTTCTGTCCTCTTCCGCGTCTGAGTCCATTAGCAACGCGGCCCGTGTGCTCCCTGTGTACCCCCAGCCGGCATCGAGCCTGGCCTCCCCGTCAGCGTCAGCTCCACGATCTGATAACTGAGCTGTGGTTGTGCAAGAGGGCACCCTTGCTTTTAGGAAATGGACACCGAAATACTCCGGGGTGAAGGGGCATCGTGTCTGCCACTATGAAGCCTCTCAGATATACACGTATGCACGCACACGCACACACACAAACACGCACGCACACTCACTCTCAGGCTGGCCACTATGGACACTCAGGGCTGGACGATTCTGTGTTGGTGCAGGAGGCAGGGCCGTCCCCTGCACTGCAGGATGTTTACCCACAGCTCTGGCCTCTACCCACCCGCCAGCCCCCAGCCCATGCAGTTGTGACAACAAAATCATTCCAGAGATTGCCTAATGTCCCCTGGGGGGCAAAAATTGCTTCTTATTGAGGACAACTGGATATTTTATGTGTGTGTATATATATTTATATACAGAGAGACAGACAGACAGACAAAGGTAAAAAGATAAAGAAATTCTTGGTACTATTTTTGCAACTTTCCTGTAAGTCTGAAATGATTTCCAAATAAAAAATTTTTTTTTTTTTTTTTTTTTTTTTTGAGACAGAGTCTTGCTTTATTGCCCAGGCCAGAGTGAGTGCCGTGGCGTCAGCCTAGCTCACAGCAACCTCAAACTCCTGGGCTCAAGCAATCCTGCTGCCTCAGCCTCCCGAGTAGCTGGGACTACAGGCATGCACCACCATGCCCGGCTAATTTTTTCTATATATATTTTTAGTTGGCCAATTAATTTCTTTCTATTTATAGTAGAGATGGGGTCTCGCTCTTGCTCAGGCTGGTCTCGAACTCCTGAGCTCAAATGATCCGCCCACCTCGGCCTCCTAGAGAGCTAGGATTACAAGCGTGAGCCACCGCACCCGGCCTAAAAAAAATTTTTTAAATAAAATTTTATGAACACTTACGACCTGAAAAGAAAGAAAGGAGGAAAGACAAAGACCCTGGCAGGGCGCCAGCCGCCTCTCTGCCCTGAAAGCCCTGGCTCCCTTTGCTCACGGTCACAGAGCCCACTCGGGGAGCGTTTCCTGTGGCCAGGCCTTCCGACACGTGCGCTCACTGCAGCCTCAGCAGGGAGCTCGGTTCCCCTGTCCCTGCTTGCTGGGCAGCAGAGGGAGGGTCCGACTGGCTGGGGGCCCTGCAGCTGGGAGCACCGGTGGGTGCCGGGACCCAAACCCAGTGCACAGACTCGGGGCCCTTCCTCCTCCCCCCAGGGACCGGGCCCTCGTCTACCCACGGCGCCCACGCAGCCATCTGGGGGTTTTCCCAGCCGCCACCCAGAGCACCCAGTGAACACCCTTGCAGAAAATCCATAGTTACCCGCATGTGCATTGTTTTCTTTATCTTCCCTTCCCAAAGGGGGTTGCGGGGCTGGGCAAAGTTGCCTTTCAGATGTTCCCAAGTCAGCAGATTTTGCCTCCTGCCTTCGCCTTACAATCTGTGCTTATTCTGAGTCGAGCTGGCTAGTTGCCATTCTGAGCAAATTGGTTATCCAGGAAAAAAAATAACAACTTTAAACAAACAAATAATACAAGGCAGGCAGTGGGGGGTTGGGGCAGAAAGGATGGGGAGAGAAGAAAAGTAAATTGCGTGAATGCAAATTAGAATTATTTAAAAATTAAAAGTTACTTTAAATTATTTAACCTAATTACGGCCCGCTCTCCCAGGGAGACAGTCACTTGTGTTCTGTCGAGCATGGAGGATTAAGTGGAATCCTCCGGCACGGAGGGGAGACCAAAGAATCCAAGTTTCAAAACCCCTCAGTGTGTCAGGGTGGGTGGGGGGTTCAGGGAGGCGGACGGTGGCACCCTCGCCAAGGGACAGGGAAATACAATAAACGGGATTAATATGGGTGTCATGCTGCACAGTTTGCAGAGCACCTTCTCGTTTTTATTTCATCCTGACAACCGTGGGAAGGCTGCGTTGCTACTGCCATGGTGCGTTTAGCTCAAGGCCACAAAGCTGACAAGCAGTAAAACCAGGCCCGGACCCAAGGTCTGCAGGGGCCCCTTCTCCTCCCAGCTCTGCCGGACAAAACACCCAGGAAGGACAGCAGGAGGAACAGCAGGAGCAGGAAGCCTCTGGAATCGGACAGACCTGGTTCTAATCCTGCCTCTGCTGCTTCCCTGCTGAGTGGTCTTGGGAAAGAAACCTCACTTCTCTGAGCCTCACTTTCCTCATGGGAAAGATGGAGCTGGAACTTCCCTCGCAGGGCTGTTGAGAGGACTGCAGGAGACGATGTATCTAAGGCCCCTTGCACTTAGTAGGTGCTCGGCGAATGGGGCCTTAGAACTGCAAGGAGCAACGGGAAGACGAGGGGCATCAAATCCCTGCTGTAAAGTAAGCGCATGAAGCCCGTGACCTGTCAGGCCAGCAGTTCTCACGCAGGCTGCACACTGGAGTGATCAGGAAGCTCTCAACATCCTGAAGGCCGAGTGACCCCCAGAGCAATCGAATCCGACTCTCGGCATGTCTAAGGCCGTCTGGGTGAGTCCAGTGTGCAGCCACGGCTAAGGACCCCTGAGCTCATCTGTCTCCATTCAGGATGGTAACACAATGACATAGACTACGCTGCAGCTAGAAGGATTTAGGGTAGACACGAAGTGGGGCTTTTCTAAAGCACTGGAGAAAGGCAGGTCCCGGGAAAGATGCTAAATGTCCATGGGGAGTGGACAGAACAGAACCTAGCCCTTTGTGACCAAGGAGGGAATGTTGGGGGCAGGGATCCCACCCCCAACGCATTTGAAACTAAACCAAGCAGAGTCCCTGGTAGGTACCAAGGGCAAGGAGTAGGGGAAGAAGGGATGTGGGTGACCATGATAGCACCCCTCAAAATGCAAGACCTGTCCGAGATGCTTGCCCACCTGAGACCTCCAGAGCCACACTCCAGGTGACCTGACAGCCCCCCGACCCCGGACCTCAGGACACACACCATCCCCGGTGACTCCGTGCACCCACCCTCCACGGCACACAGAGATTCACAGCACACCCGTGCCCGGCCCTGGGCACTACCCACAGCTTCAATTTCCTTTCTATTAGTCCAGGAAGGCTCTAATTTGCATGCCATTTGCATAAATTTGCTTGTTTCAATTCAAAAAAGACCCCCCAACACCAAGCAGGTGAGATAAAATAAATTGGCTTATTTATTGTCCCTCCTGCTGCAATTGTATTGCAACCCAACATCAGGCTTCCTGGAGTGTTCACAGGGGAGATTTTACACCGCAGCCTGCAGAGGACCCGCTGCAGATGAGGGGTAGCCTGGTTGGACTTCCAGGGGTGGAGGAAAAGCAGTTTTCTTCCCCCAAATGCGGCTGGAGGCAAGGTGCAGGGGCTGTCTCTGAAGGAGCGACAGAGCAATTTCACTGTTTTAGCTGTTCCCCAGCTCCCCAAACAATGAAAAACAAAAACCCTATTTTGTTGTCCCATCTCGCAGAGGGGACCACAGGCATGTCTGCACCCAGGCTGCAGGAAGGCCCGCTCCTCGGAGGGGCCATTTAATTGATTATAGACACACTCTCAAGGCCAAAGCACAAAGGATTCAGCTGACTTTTAGGTCCCTCCTGACTCCAAGCTCCTACAGGAGGGTTTCAATGGATGCTTTGCATCACACAGTTGAGTGGAAAAATCCATTATCTTAACTGCCGGCACCAGAATTCCTCTTAGGGAGGGAACTGTCTCCGGGGGAAGAAAAGCCTTTGATAAATTGCTTGGGGGACCTGGACTCTGAGGGTCCAGGGCACTAAGGCCAGGCAACCATAGAGGGGCACCACTGGGACGGTGCCAGGCAGGGAGCAATTGTCTGATTCATTCTCGGGAAGGGACAGGAAGGCAAGATGGGTCAAGGCCTAGGAATGACAAGGGGAGAGGTGACAGTGAGAGTCCCTGGGGTCAAGGCAGCCTCAGACCAAGCCGTCAACCCAGTTCAGAGGACCTTTAGACCACTGTCCATTTCTAGAAACCTTGAGGAGGATGTGGGAATGACACAGGGGCATGCCTTATCCAGATTTCGAGGGCATGGGGGACCCCAGCTGTGCCTGGGCTAGGATCTTAATAAGAAGGCCTAAAATCTTCATAAAGATCCTAGGACATAGGTTTTATAATTATCCCAATTTACAGATGAGAAAAACTGAGGTTCAGAAAAGCTACATAATTTGCCCAAGGTCACAGGGCTAGAAGGTAACAGAGCCGGGATTTGCCCTCCAGCCTACAGGGCTCTTAACCACCACTGTATACAACACCAGGTAGGCCTGGTCCTTTGAACCTAAGTGACTCACCTAAAATCATCAGCCAGTAGGTAAAATCTTCTGATTCCTGGTGTGGCGCCCTTTTCACTATACCATCCTGCCTCCTTAAATATCACAAATATCCGATGATTCTATGATTTGGTACTAGCGATCCACTTGGCAAAATGGCACTTGGAGGTGGCGTGATGGAGAGGAAAGGGGGTGGGCTTTGGATCACCCTGTGTTCTGATGCCAGCTCTGTCCCTTCCTAGCTGTGTAGACCACGGGGCGAGTTATGGAACCTCCCTGGCCGTCAGTTTCTCCATCTGCAAAATGGGAGGATGCATCCCGCCCATGCCTTCAGGGCTGGTGAGTGTGCAAGGACTTGCATGCAGGACAAAGCTGAGCCCGCGGCCACAGGAGCAGCGCACGCAGGATCAAACAAGAAGGGGGAAAGGGAACGGCTGCAGTGTGACACCCCCCAGCCAGCCTGGCTCACGCAACAGTTCCAGCTCTCTCAGCGGACAGCCCCTGGACCCCCATCGTTGCCAGGCAGAGACCAGCTAAAGAAAGCCATTCGCTATTCACCCGAGGGACCAGGTCCTAATCTCTCTCCTCCGAGTGCAGGAAAGTGCTGAACTGCACCCCCTTGCCGAGCCAACCCCGAGGGCGGCCTCCACGGCCCATTCGCAGCCCCTGGTCACCAAAGGATACCGCGAACTTCTGTTTGTTTTCTCCTCTGCTTCCTAATCCAAAAAAAGACCCAAAGGCTAAAAAAAATGCTGCTTCTTAAAACAGTTAAATGGCTCACAGCTTCCCTCACCCAGAAAGGAGCTGGCTTTGGAAATGAGCGTCTCTGCCTTTCAAACCCTGATGAAAGGACAATGGCAATCAGTCCCCACCAGCACAGGAGCCAGACGGCTTTGCCTTGCCAGAGACGCCAGTCTAACAGGGGGACACAGCTCCTACCCCCAGGGAGCGCACTCTCTGATGGGGGACACGTGGCCCCTGTTCCGGGAAGCTCCCAGCCTGGAAGGAGAGACAGACTCTGCCTTCGGGGAGCCCCTGTCTGATGGGAGACAGGCAGACTTTCCTTGCCAGACACACAGCCCCTACCTACACGGGGGCGCTCCCTGCCAGGTCCTGCCCCCCACAGAGCTACCAGCCTGAAGAAGGAGCCTCAGTCCTGCCTCCCCAGGTCCCCACTCTAAGGGAGGTCCCTATCCCCAAAGATAACACCCTCCAGCACATCAGTCAAACCAGAAATGCAGAAGGAGAGTGTTTGGGGGTTTGTTTTGTTTTAGAAAGCAGAAAAGTAGACAATGGAAGACAAAGAGAGGGCAATGATAAAACTCCTCACTAACCTGTAGCCCAGCTTCTCCGGAGGGAGACGAGGCCCCCAGGCTCTCTCTGCTTCGTTCCTGCTAAATGCTTCAAACTGGCACATGGACCAGCGTCCCGCCAAATGAGTCCGGTCAGGGAGGAACAGGCACTCACTTGAGTGGACAAGTGTCAATGCTCATCTGAAAAACAAAACCGAGCCCCTCTGCTCGACTGGCACGGTCACTCCGCACACGGGGATGCACGCACACGCACGCACACACACACGCACACATGCACACGCAAGCCCTGCCTAGACACACGCCTTCGAAGTTCAAAGAGTTGGGACACTTGCGAGTGGCAGGTGCCACCCGGTTGTGAACATGGGAGGAGCACGCAAGAGTGGCGCTCTTCAGTCCTCCCCAAAGCGCTCCGCACACTTCACGTGGACCCAGGCGCCTGCTCCCATGAGGACCTCACTGTGCCGTGCCCACCACTTTTCCAACCCTTTATCATACGTGTGGCCTTCCCAGGTCTCCTGGAGTCCCCTTTGCCATCTACTATGTCCGCCCCCTCTGCTGTCTGCTCTGCAGGACCGTCCTCAGGTCATGGAAGCTGCCTTTAGTGGAGGCTCTTGGAGGCCCATCCCATGTGGCCAAGAACTGACAAGGACCAGGGCACAGACACCCAGCTCCCGTGTTTCAAGACGCAGACTACAGCGCAATTTCCGCTGCGGAGCTCCCTCCGATCAGGCTGGATCACACTCCAACTTCGTCCCTCCCACTCCTCCCAAGAGCAGTGATTCGCTCAGTGACTCGCCTGCCGGCAGATCCTGTCTCTAGCTCTGCTTCTAGGGAACATCCCCCTCCCCCCAGACACCAAGGAAATAAAATGTGGAATCAGAAAACCTGCGTTCTAATACTTCCTTCTTAACCTGCTACCTAGGAGACACAGGGCAAGTTACTTAACCTCTCCAAGCCTCAGTTTCCTCATCTTTAAAATGGGAGTGATGGCCGGGCGCGGTGGCTCATGCATGTAATCCTAGCACTCTGGGAGGCCGAGGCGGGCGGATTGTTCAAGGTCAGGAGTTCAAAACCAGCCTGAGCAAGAGCAAGACCCCGTCTCTACTATAAATAGAAAGAAATTAATTGGCCAACTAATATATATAGAAAAAATTAGCCGGGCATGGTGGCGCATGCCTGTAGTCCCAGCTACTTGGGAGGCTGAGACAGCAGGATTGCTTGAGCCCAGGAGTTTGAGGTTGCTGTGAGCTAGGCTGACGCCACGGCACTCACTCAAGCCTGGGCAACAAAGCAAGACTCTGTCTCAAAAAAAAAAAAAAAAAAAGTAAAAAAACAAATAAAAACAAATAAAAAAATAAAATGGGAGTGGTGATAATAATGAGGTGTGAAAATGTTAAATAAAATAATGTATGCGAAAGTATTTTTCACCTGCTAAAAAGCCCTATTGGCAAGACTGGGGAGTGACTATCACGAGAGCATTGGAGCAGTGTTGGCTTTAAGGACAGGCTGGGGCAGAAATCACTCCAAAGGAGCCTCCTCCGATGGCCCATTAATTATTCTACAGCCAGAGGGGCTGTCCCATGGGTCAGCACCAAGGCAATGCCAAGGACACTCCCAAACATCCCAACCTTCCTGCAACTGGGAAATACTCATTGGAGTGAGCCAAACAATCCCTGAATCAATGTAAGTCTTTAAATGCATTTCTATTTCAGATTAGTATCATGTGTTAACAAACTGCCAGTATACAAAGGTAGGACCCCTGCTAAATATAACATTTTAACATTTCATGAAGACCCTTGGGTATTTCTGGTAATGGCAAAAACTCTGTTCTTTGACTCTCAACCCCTTGTGATTCTGTATGTCGTGACCATATCCCTCCTCAGCTATTCGCGGGCCCAGACTGAAGCAGACTGATATGGCTGCCCCATTTGATACCCAATGACTGCCTCAATCCTTTCAAAATCCTCCCACTTCATTCATTCATTCATGCAAGAGAAATCTGTTAAGCACCTACTATGTGCCAGACACTGTGAAGAACGTGAGAGGTACAATGTTAAGCAAAGTAAGTGCAGACCCTAAACGCAAGAGTTTACAGTTCTCTAGAACAATACAATAGAATAATTATGTAAGTATTTAATGACTAACTATAATCCATTTACAGTTGACCCTGGAATAGCAATAGTAAATAACAGGGACTTGACTTATCTGAGCAGTTCTTGAAGGCCTCCCTAAGGAAGTGACACTTGAGTTGTGCCTCAGCCTGGGTTCCCCTAAAGCACAACCTGAGACAAAGGCATGCGTGTGGGTAGTTTATTGGGGAGGCGATCCCAGAGGGCAAGAGCGAGGTTCAGGGGAGAGAAGCGGAGGAGGAGGGAGAGCTAACGCAAGGACACACCGTGGAGGAGGCTGGTGCTACAGCAACTGGGCTCAATTCTCCTGGGACTTCCAAGGAGGGTCTCCAAAGTGTCCACCTAGGAAATGAAACGGGGAAGCATTTACCCATCACTGTTGTCCCCACTGGCTAAGGACAGCCACACTGGTGTTAACTTCCCTACACACCTGTATCAGTGTATGGGTTCGCTCAAGGGTCCCTGTGTCAGAAAAGCCCTGGGACCGGAAGCAAGAATATGTACCACAGGGCAAGGTGGGGCCCTGTCAGGTTACATCTGTGCAAAGCTGGTCAAAGCCTATACAGGATTAGTCACCACAGCAGCGGCTGGGATAAGACATGGGGGTGAGAGGATGTGATGCAAGGCTCAAGAGATGTTGGTATAAGCTGTGACCTGCAAGAGGAGGAGGAACAGGGTAAGTGGCAGAAAGAAGCTTTCCAAGCTGAGGAAACAGTATGTGCAAAGGCCCTGAGGCAGGAGGGAACATAGACAGTTCAGAACACTACAAGAAGGCCCTGCAGCTCAGGGAAAATCAGTGGGGGGTGGGTGTGGGGGTTAGGCTGGGAAGGCAAGCAGGTAGCAGACCATATGGGCCCATATCAAGGATTGGGGACATTATCCCAAGAGTGATAGGAGCTGTTGAAGTGTTTTAAGCAGAGGTAGGAAGAGACTTGCAATAGATTTGTGTTTGAAAAGTTCCCTCTGCCTACCTGTTCCCTCTGGGTGCAGACAGGTTTAGAGTGGAAAGCATGGCTATTTTGTGAATTCCCTGAAATGTACCATTCACCCCATCTACTCTCAACCAGGAATTAAGGTGACTAAGACCAAAAACTATTGCCTGTAGCAACTGTAGATGGATCATGGATTGATGGGGCTTCCTGGAAAGGATATGGCTAAGCTGCAGCAGGCAGGTCCTAGGAATGAAAGAAGGTGACTGGTCAAACCTAGTAAACATGCAAACAACAGATCTCTGGAAATAAACCAACGCTGTTTGCTAACCGTAAGTCCTTCTCTGTGGAATGGGTGTCTAGGATTGCTTACGGTAAATAAATATGGAAACCTACGCATTTATGGAGCATGGATTCCTCTGTCGCATGTGCTACGTAACTATCTGAGTATAAACTGGAGATTTTTCAAAACCAAAAGCTCCTTTCTGTGTAAGTAATGTAGCCACACACCGTTCTTAAAGACCTCATATGTAAATCTGGGCAGAGGTGGTCCAGGAGTAGGGGGAAAGGCCCTGGAGAGATGCTTTGTGGTCCCAGGCCTCTGTCTATTTCATTTGTACTTCCTGATTACTTGTATTCTGGAAATTATTAGTAAATCTTAATACTGGGCAAGATCTGATTCAAGAGAGTCTGATCTGACAATCCAATGCTTTGGGACATCTCAGTAGGGCAATATATTCAGTCTCATCTCCAGGTTCATTAAATGCAAATTTTCTCTGCCTGTGGGGACATTGCCTCTCACAGAGCTGATGTTTTTAGGTTTCAACTACATTTATAAAGTCTCCAAAATTCCTTTGTCCTTCCTGTGTCTTAATCGGTAGCTCAGAGTCTCACATCCCAGCAGGAGTCCAACAATTCCTCCAAAAAACACCCCATTAATGAATTCTCCCTTAGCTACCCACCCCCACAAGGCCCCCAGGTTTCAAGAAATCTTGCCCACAGAACAAGTTACATTTATCAAAAGATAACTGAAATACTTTTTCCAACTTTAATCAAAAATATTCATAACTACCAGTTAAGAGCTCTGACCAGCGTGAAAACTCCCTACCATGTGAACTTGACAGCATTCAAATAAAAGCAGAGAAAAACGGTCTCTTAACATAGATAAACGTTCAATGGTGGGGTAGGGGGGAGATTCTTTTTGAAATTCTGGGTATACTTCTTAAAGGAACCCCAGGTTGGAAACCGCTGGCTGCTCTATATACATTTCTTTACATCGCTCACTTTCCTCCTGATCCACCATTTCTCTGATCATCCACAAAGCTCTTCAAGTCCCCCCATAGCTGGTTTTCTCCCACCTTAGCTTTCCCACCCATGAGACCTCAATGTCATCAGCAAGCCTGAAGCTTCATTCACTGAAGTCACTGAATACTGACTTTCAAATCAATTTAACTAAAAATGTTAAATAATCATCTCTGGAGTAACCCACTGGGTGAGACTCTGAATCCACCCAGGGGCCCCTTCCTCTCCCCCTGGATGTCCCCCGGACAGCACAGGGGCCCGGCAACCTCTGCCTGGTCTGAGCTCAGCCTCCCACCCTCTATAGCAGGTGTTCTCCAAAGGAGTGTGAGCAAGGAATCCATGGCACACAGGGGGGGAAAGTTAAATCTCCTATTTGCATATCTAAAAAGAGAAAAATAATTTTTATTAAATATTTAGTGTGCATTAAGTAGTACATGTATATACTTTATTGATAAATTTATATATACTGGAGTAGAGCTCAGAACTTGTTTTATAGCGAGCAATGGATAATCCAAAAAATGTGGATGTCATTGCTGAAAATATTCTCCACATCTCCTACCCTTCTCTCCTGTCACTCCCAGTCCTATAGCCCTGGGTATTTTTCTAGCCTTCACTTCCCTCAAATCTCTGCTCTGGTGCGGTCTGCTTCAGGCCTCTGCCTCCTCCCCACCCAGTCTCCTGGCTGGATGTTTCAGAGGCCCTTGCACACTGGCTGGCCTCCCCCTAGGCCTGGACCATTCTCCCCCCCCACCCCCCCAGCGGGTCTAGAGCGTCCTACAGCGCAGGCCCAGGCCCTGGGCTTCTACTTATGATGGTAGCTGTATAGTTAAGACATACCAACAATGCAAAAAAGTCCCTTGAAATGTTATATAATGTACCCCAAACTAGAAACAATCTAAATATCTATCAGCAGGGGTTTGGCAAAAAATAATAATAATAAATTGGTATATCTATAAGATCATCTGTTATGCAGCTATTAAAAATTATATCCGGCTGGGCACAGTGGCTCACGCCTGTAATCCTAGCACTCTGGGAGGATCACTTGAGTTCAGGAGTTTGAGACAAGCCTGAGCAAGAGTGAGACCCCATCTCTACTAAAAACAGAAAAAAATTAGCCAGGTGTTGATGGTGAGCGCCTGTAGTCTCAGCTACTCGGGAGGCTGAGGCAGGAGGATTGCTTGAGCCCAGGAGTTTGAGGTTGCAGTTGCGGTGAGCTAGGCTGATGCCATGGCACTCTAGCCTGCTCTAGCCCGGTAACAGAGAGGACTCTGTCTCAGAAAAAAAAAAAAATTATATCCTCCAGAAATTCCTAATAACATAGGGAAATTCTCAAGCTATATGATCAAATGCAAAAGCAGGCCTATATACAAATCTATATACAGTATAATCTCAACTATGAATATGTAAATATCCATAGAAAAAAAAAAGCCTGGAAAGAAACACACAAAAATGTCCCCAGAGGCTTTCTCTGCCTCATTGACCCTCTCGGCAAGTCTTCACTGACGTTCCGGATGTGTCCGGCGCTAAGATAGACCCTGCTTTATGGCATCATGGCCGATTGGGTTTGTCTGTTTTATACATTTCCGTGTTTGTCTAGTTTTCTACAAAGAATAACTTTTACTTCTACATTTACAAAAACAAACAGTGTTTTTCTTGTTAAAGCTTATACTGTGAACCCAAAGACTGCTTTCAAATCTGAATTGCAAGTATTGATTCCAGTTTGCTTACAACATTTTTCTACTCCTGGTAAAAATCCCTAGGGGATAATCAGGTATGATTTCTCCTAGAGAAATGATGGTGCTTTTCCTGGGTAGCTATTTTCCCTAGTAATTCAGGGGTTTTACTTCTTATCATCAGTTACCCTTACCCCTCTTAGTTCCAGGGCCCCTGGACCCTGAGTGACAGACAGAGCCTGGGCTAGGCAGCAAAGGGGCTGTGACAGTGGCAGCCAGTCCCTACCTCCACCAGCATCCAGACATAAAAAGGGATTGTACTGCAACAGGAAGGAGTGAAGTTAGACTTCAGGCAGAACTTTCCTTTAAGCATGGCAGTTAAACCTCAAAGCAGGGAGGCTCCTTACTCTAGGGGGCTCAGTAGGGCGGGGGCGGGGTAAGAGCAGGCCCAGTTGGAGGTAAGGGGCTGGTGGATCGCCTCTAAAGGTTCCTTCTAGCCCCAGGATACCAACATGCTTCTATGGAGTCTTGGGTGAGGCCAGGTTGTGCCTAGGGATACTGCTGCTATGCTCCCAAGCATCCTTCAACACCCCTCACTGCCAGACAGAAGTGTTTAGACATAAACCCAGGCTGCCCCTGCAGCTACACCACATCCGGGGAGGGGACCAGTCAGGACCAGATGGCCTCCACGTGACTCAGGGTCAGAAGGAAAGGATCTCAAAGGAGCAGCCCCAGGCGTGTGATGACAGGCCCAGAATAGAAGCCCTCCCCGCCTGGGTAACCGGAATCCATGACGCCTTGGACCCCAGTGAGTCCAAGGTCCACACTCTCCCCCATCCCACCCAACGCTGGCTCTCCGTGCCTCTCACCCCCTTCTTCCTCCAGGCCATAGCCTGGGGATCACAGCCCCTTCTCCACTGCTACCTTTCCCTGCTCCCTCCTCCTCCCCTGGCTAAAGGTGGGGCTGGAGAGGCTGTTCCCAGGCTGCAGAGGTAGCACCCCCCCAGTCGCTCTCAGACAGGTAGGGGCAGGGGAGGATGTCCCCAGAGAGGGTAGAGACACTAGGGAGAAAAGGGCAGGTGAGGCACACAGGCACTTGGGGTACGGAGGCCTAGCGGCACCGTGGGGCACCATTTACAGGATGAGGGGCCGGCCACACAGAGGTGGGGGGTCCTACAAAAGGGCCTCTGCCACTCTGCCACGGTGCCGCCTCTCTCTGCCCCAACGACGATGACGACGCTGTTCTCCCTTGTGATGTCTTAACCCCCTGAAACGTTTCCTGTGGTTGAAAACCTGCATCCAGACCTTCTTCCCAGTGGGGTGGCTCTTCCCAGGGTCCTGGGAGAAGAGAACTCCAGAAAAAAGGAAGGGCAGGTGGGGTGCCAAACCAGGGTAAGTACTGATTCCCTGATGTCACACGCTCACACACACTGCAGACACACACCACAAACAAGCACACATGCACACGCACATGCACTCCCCACCATGCACACACAAATACCACACATGTGCACACCCACCATGCGCGTGCACACGTATATACATACACAGCACACACATACCCCACATACACCCTCTGCACGGCCATCAGCCATTAGCATAATCCATGCTCAGTGCCTCCTTGGCAGCCCATTGGCCCCCTGTGCTTTTACAATGAAATATTTAACGGCTGTGGAGAGCAATCGTGCCCGTGGTGAGTGGCCACGATGGCCTCCGTGCTAAGGTCAAGCTCCGTTCTCCTTGGTAACAGCCACTCAGACATAATGAGGAAGCGGGGAGTGCCCCAGCCCCTCCGGAGGGAAAGAGCACACTGCCACTGGCCTGGCACATTGCTCCCCGGTCCCCACACCCTCGAGGGCAGCCCTGGCCCCAGCGCCTCTGCCTCTACCTCTACCTTCCCACATCCTGCCCACCCCACCCTCTCTCCTTCCTTGTGTCTCTGAGCAACAGCATCCCTGATCCCCACTGTCCACCCAGCCCAGAATTCTGAGGAAGTCCTTCCCTTTCTGGAAGCTTCCTCTGTGCCTGTGGCTGCATTTCCCTCAGGACTGACTGCCGAGCAGGACGGCGGTCCCTCTCCTGGAGCTCTGGCCCCCAAGGGGAGGCAAGTGCCCTGTCGCAGGAGATGGCCCGGCCCAGCTGGCACTGAGGCGGACACAGAGAGAGCATGCGTGAACAGTCACAGAAGGACACCACTTTCTTTCAGCCTTGCTGACCTGGTCCTTCCACCCTCAAGGGCCTGAAGGAACTGCCCCGAGGCATCGAGCCATGCCAGATAGTTGCCAACCCCCACCCGCAGCCCACACCCTCTCTCGGCTAAAGAAAGCCCCACACAGAGGAGCCTCCTCATCCTCAGGTCACCGTCCGAGGAGAGGGGCTTCAGGACCCTTAACTCACAAACGCCAGCCCCCAAACCCACATACCTTAACCCCCTGCCTCTCTGCCCACCCCCAGCACCCCCAAAGCTCCTTCCGCAATCCCCCTGCCTGAGCCTGCACATCCTGCCATCCCCACGTGGGGCAGGGGCTGAGACCTCCATGATCAGAGAGCACAGATCCGGCGATTCCACGGGCCGGCCTCACATGCAGGACACTGTGCAGTATTTACGGAGCAGGATGCATCCTTCATGACAAAAAGGAAAAGTCACTTTGCATTGCACCCGCCACCCTGGTTTCTCAAGGGGCAGCCTGAGTCAATTTTTATTCTTTCATTTGTAACTGGAAACCAGGCCTTCTAGTCAGACTCAGGGGCCCCAGGACAGGAGCTGGTACACAAGGTCTAAGCTGTCCTAAATGTAAACTGTGAGTGCATGAAGGTGACCTCTCAGGCCCTCTCCTATGCCACAACTTGCATGCTTGCAAGAAGGATATGATCCCAAGGAGAACTCTGACCAGAAGACCCCAGAGGGAAACTGAGTCAGGCAGTCACAGCTTTGACCCCAAGCACCTCTGCTCCTTCCTCCCTTCCTCACCAAAATTAACCAAAACAAGACTCTTCAAAGGTTAGAAACAATCTACCCAGATTAGATAGAGCAAAACGACCAAGTAACCAATGCAGTAACACATGCTTCTTAATTGGAGTTTGGTTCTGAGGGAAAAACAGCTATAAGAGCCATTTGCGAGACAATAAAGAAAACTTCAATATGGACTAGGTATGAGAAGATATTAGGAGATTATTAATTTTGTTAGTTGCAATAACATCCTTATGATCATATAGAAAAATGTATGGGTTTTTTGCAATGTATGCTTACAAAGGAGTAAATATCATGATGTTGCAATTTACCTTAAAATGATTCTGCAAAAAAGATAATATATGAAGCAAATATGGAAAAATGTTAACAATTGTCGAATGTAGATTGCGGGTATATAAATGTTTAATGTACTATTCTTTCTACTTTTCCATGCCTTTGAAGATTTTCATAATAAAAAGTTAAAACAAAAATAAGCATGTTTTAAAGGAGGAGGAAAGTTATAGAGAACATTTCTAGGCCTGATGGTGCCAGTAGCAGACCCAGATTTTAGCTGCTGAGTGACTTCTAGTACAAAAGACATGTGCTCTGAAGTCAGAAAGCCAGGGTTCAAGGCCAGTCCAGTCCCTCCTACATGCCTGAATTTATTCTCTCGGAGCCTCAAGTTATTCTTATCTATAACGTGGGAGTAACAAAACCATCCTCACCAAGTTGTGAGACCTCAATGAACTTGCACGTGTGGACGCACACAGCACCCAGTGGGCCCACAATAAACATTCATTCGTATCCTTTCTTTGCATCTTCCCACCTTGGGATGACAGTCGGTCTAGGATGAGACAATGAGACTCAAAATCTAAGGATTTCCACTTCTAGGAAGATAAAGTAAACACACTTTTCCCTATTCCTCCTGCTTAGTACAACTAACATCCCTGGACATCACATGTAAAACAAACACAGGAAGCCTGTGAACTGTAGGGGGAAGAAGGCAGAACCAACAAGGAAACTTAAGACCTGAAGAACAATATGATGGCGTGTTCCTTGGATTGGGTTGGGTTGGGTTGGGTTGGGTTTTGTTTTGGGCTTCACATACCCCAGACCTGGGAGCTGAAGACAGCAGCAACTCAGAAATGCCAATGGGCGCGTACACAAAAAGCACCAACAAAATCTTGCTCTCTCTAGCCAAAAGACTAGAAGGGACAACTTAGCAAGACAAGAATCTTTTAGATAATAGCCACTCTACTGCAGCCAAACACCAACTGTGGCCCTGCCATGCCAGCAAAGGCCAAGTAGGAAGCCCAGACTTCTGTCCTCACAAGGCTGTACAAGGCACCTCAACATGCCCACTGGGTGGTATCAGAGAAGGCCAAGAAAGGAACTGGGACTTTCACCCCCTGTAGCTGGTAACACCTTGTCCCCTGCAGTGTCAGTGGAGATCATGTGGTGAGGCAGTATTCCTACCCCTGCTCAGCAGAAACAAGTAGGTACCCTCACTCTTTGGTGTCAGCAGAGGACAAGTGGGAATCTAGATTTCTACCTCTACCTGACAGTAATGAGGCAGCCCCACTCCCTTCCTGCCAGAGAGTTGTCAGAGAATGAAAAAGGACAATCAACAGATGTCAACCCCAAAATAACAGAGATGTTAGAGCTATCTGACAAAGATTTTAAAGCAACCATTATAAAAATGTTTCTTTGAGCACTTATAAACACACTTGATACAAATGAAAAAAACAAAGAATCTTAGCAAATAGAAGACCTAAAGAATGAAATGGAAATATTAGATTTGGAAAGTATAATAACTGAAATAAAAAACTCAGTAGGTGGACTCAGCAGCAGAATGGAGGGGGCACAAGAAAGAACCAGTGAACTGGATGATAAAACAATAGAAATTATCCAATCTGAACAACTGAGAGGAAATTTAAAAATTTTAAATGGAGCCTCACGGGCCTGTGTGTGAGACTATAACAAAAGATGTAACATGAAGGTCATCAGGAAAAGAGGAAGAGGAAAGAGAAGAAAAGAAAGAAAGCAGGGCTAAAAAAGTACTCAAAGAAATAATAACTGAGAACTCCACAAATTTGGCAAGAGATACATACTTACAGATTCAGGAATAAACCCCAAACAAGATAAACCCAAAGAAATCCCTTCAAAGACACATAGTAATTGCACTTCTGAAAACCAAAGACAAAGAAAAAATCTTGAAAGCAGCCAGAAATTATTAAAAAAAAAAAAAAAAAGAACTAAATAAAAATTCTGGAGTTAAAAAAGTACAATAACTCTAGAATGAAAAATTCACTAGAGGGGGGCTCAACAGCACATTTGAGCAGTCAGAAGAAAGAATCAGTAAACCTGAAGATAGTTCAGTTGAGATGATCTTGTCTGAATGGAACAGAAATAAAAATGTATGAAGAAAAATGACAGAGCCTCAGAGAACTATAATATACCTTGAAGCATGCCAATATACACACAATGGGAGTCCCAGAAGGAGAGGTGAGAAAAAGGCAGAAAGAATATATAGAGAAATAATAGCTGAAAACTTCCCAAATGTAATGAAAAATATTAATCTACACATCCAAGAAGCCCAGTGAACTCCAAGCAGGATAACCTCAAAGAGATCCATACTTAGACACATCATTATCAAACTGTTAAAAGACAAAGACCAAGAGAGACTCTTGAAAGCAGCAAGAAAAAAGCAACTTATCACATACAAGGGAACCTCAATGAGGTTAACAGCTGTTTTCTCATCGAAACCATGGAGGTCAGAAGGAAGCAGGATGATGTATTCAAAATGATGAATGAAAAAGACTAGCAACCTAGAATTCTATACCCTGCAAATCTATCCTTCAAAAACAAAGAAAATAAGACATTTCAGGTAAACAAAAACTGAGAAAACTCATAACTAGCAAATCTTCTCTACAAGAAATATTAAAGGGACTTTTTCAGGCTGAAATGAAATAACACTAGACAGTAACTTGAATCCACAAAAAAATAAGAGCCAGGTACAGTGGCTCATGCCTGTAATCCCAAGCAACTCAGAATAGTGAGTTAGGAGGATCCCTTCAGCCCAGGAGTTCAAGGCTGCAGTGAGCTATGATTGTGCCATTGCATTCCAGCCTCCTGAGTGACAGAGCAAGACCCTGTCTCTAAAAAAGAAAAAAAAAATTAAACAAATAAAGAACATCACTAAATGTAACTACACAGGTAAATATGAAACAGTGTATAAATCTATTTTTGTTGTCATTCTCTTTCACCTATATGATCTAAAAGACAACTACATAAAGCAATAATTAAAAATATGTGTTGATGGGCACACAATGTATGATGTAATTTGTATGACAACAGTATAAAGAAGGGGGAGATAATAGAACTTTATAGGAACAAAGTTTTGTATACTATTGAAATTAAACTGTATTAAATATATAGAGGAAATATTTAAGACAATTATATTATAAATGAGGAAGGTTAAAGGGATGTAGAAAGAGGTAAGGTTTCTATACTTCATTCAAACTCATGAAATGACAACAACAGAAAACTGTGATAAGATATATATATAAATATATATTTACATATAAAATGAAATACCTAAAGCAACCACTAAAAAGGCTATGCAAAGATATACTAAAGAACATTATAATAAATCAAAACGTAACTCAAAAATTATTTAGGCCGGGCACAGTGGCTCACGCCTGTAATCCTAGCACTCTGGGAGGCCAAGGCAGGCAGATCGCTCAAGGTCAGGAGTTTGAAACCAGCCTGAGCAAGAGTGAGACCCTGTCTCTACTAAAAATAGAAAGAAGTTCATTGGCCAACTAAAAACGAATAGAAAAAATTAGCTGTGCATGGTGGCACATGCCTATAGTCCCAGCTACTCAGGAGGTTGAGGCAGGAAGATTACTTGAGCCCAGTTTGAGGTTGCTGTGAGCTAGGCTGACGCCACGGCACTCTAGCCCGGGCAACAGAGTGAGACTCTGTCTCAAAAAAAAAATTAAATAACTCCCCAAAAGGCAGGAAAAAAAAACAAAACCAGAAACAGAAAGAATAAAATAGAAACAAAAATAAAACAGCAGACTTAAGACCTAACATATCAATAATTACATTAAATGTAAATGGTCTACATATTCCAATTAAAAGAGAGACTGACTGGCCAGGCATGGGGCTCACACCTGTAATCTCAGTACTTTGGGAAACTGAAGTGGGAGGATCACTTGAAGCCAAGAGTTCAAGGCAGCCTCGGCAACATAGAAAGATCCTGTCTTTAAAAAATAAATAAATAAAATTAGCCAGTCGTGGTGGCACACGTCCATAGTCCTAGCTACTCAGGGGGCTGAGGTGGGAGAATAGCTTAAGCCCAGAAGTTCGAGGTTGTTATGATCGTACCATTGTTCTGCAGCCTGGGTGACAGATTGAGACCTTGTCTCAGAAAAAACCCAAGACCTTGTCTCAGAAAAAACCCAGAGAGATTGAAAAAAAAAAAATCAGAGGAGGAGTTCAGGAGAGATTGAAATTGGCAAAGTAAATTTAAAAACATGCCCCCAGTTAGAATGGCTAAAAGACAAAAACAAAAGAGTGACAACACCAAATGCTAGCAAGAACATGGAGAAACTGCATCATTACTACATTGCTGACAGGAACCCAAAAGGGTACATCTGGAAAAAAGTTTGGCAATTTCTTTAAAAACTAAACATATAAGTACCATATGATCCAGCAATTACACTCCTGAGCATTTATCCCAGAGAAATGAAGACACGTGTTCGTGCAAAAACCTATCCAATTATGTTGATGGCAGCCTTATTTGTAATAGCCCAAAACTAGAAACCACCCGGATGCTCTTCAACGGGTGAATAAACAAACTGTGATATATACATGCCATGGAATACTATTCGGCAATAAAAAGGAAGAAACTATGGATAAACAAGCAACCCGGATGAATCTCCAGAGAATATGCTAAGTGGAAAGAGCCATTCATAGAAGGTTACATACTATAGGGTTACATTAATAGAACGGTCTAGAAATGGAAAACAGTGGTTGCCTTGGGCCAAGGAAGGAGGGCAGTGGGTGTGGCTATAAAAAAGCAACAGGAAGCATCTTTATGCTGATGGAAATGTTCTTTATCTTGACTACACTGGTGTCAACATCCTAGCCATGATATTACACTTTTTGCAAGATGTTACCATTGGAGGAGACGGAGTAAAGGGAATTATTTCTTACAAATACCTCAAAATAGAACTTTGATTCAAACAGATTTCAGGAGGCGCTCGCCCTCAGGGTTGTGGAAGGACAGGGCCAGCCCCTGACCGTGAGGGCTTCCTTAAGTGTTGACCCTGCTGCCTTGCTTGCCTCACTCTAGTCCCAGCCCTGCCTGGGAATGATGCCTTCTTAGGCCCACTTCTCAGGATTCTAGAACCAGAGGACAAAAAGTTTGATCCCTGAGGGGAGCAGGCATCATGACGTTCCACCACCATCCACCTCCCACACACTCCAGTCCAAGCATCTTGTACCGTGCAACCTCGGTTGCATGGAGGATGCTGGGTAAGGAAGCAGGGACAACCCACTGCACTCAAGGGGAAATCAACTGTATTCTATCAAAACAGAATTTTAACATGGGGAGGAACTGTCAAGATCACCTGATTTTATATATGGGTAAACTGAGGCCCCGGGAAGAGAGGTCACTCTCCCAAGGCCCCACGGCTAGATTCCCGCCTGGGATTCTTGCCACAACACCATGTCCTCCTCTCATGAGCAGGAAGGACATCAGAATGAAAGGCAAACATGGCAACATCTTTATCTTCTAGATACTTCCAGCAACAAACATCTACGGGGCCACATCCTCCAGTTCCAGGAAGAACTGGACTTGAACTCCCAGAACAAGGGGAAGGGGTGAGTCACAGGTGGGGAGAAAGGACTGGCAGTCAAGGATGGCTTTGGTACACAGTGTGAGCTCTGCCACCCCATTCCGACTTCCAGCCTCGTCTGGACCCAGGCACTCTCCTGGACGACCAGTTGCCCACATTCCAGAAGTAAGAGGAGATGGGGTCTGGCCCTCCCAAGGACCCCTCCAAGGCGCGCCTCACCAGAAACCTCCTGGCACCTCCTCTCCCAACAGCCACCAGCTGTTTCCCTGGAGAGACTGCACACACATTGATTCACTGTCTTCAGACTTTTTTTTTCTCTAAGACCAGCCTCTGCCACTGGGCCATAAGAGAGGAAATCATACCATGTGAGCTGCACTCGAGGAAGTCAAAGGTCTCCCGGCCAGCTGGCGTTCTCTCCCCAGGGGCCACACGCAAGCGGAAGGTGGGAAACCAGCCCAATTAGATGGGGCAGTTCTTCGTTCTGATTGGTCAGTGCTATGACATCCTAATTGTCAAGTAATTTGCCTATGGCCTCGAGTAAGACACGCTCCTGACCCACGTGGTATAAGAAGAAGCCTCGTGGAAGCTCCTCACCCTCCTCTGGGTACCTTCAAAATGCTAAGGAAAGTCCCACTTCACGTTCCCATCCCGACATAGAGAAGTCAGAGGAAAACACACTGATTCGCTACCGTGAGGACCCAAATCATTAACACAGACCCACAGCGCAGACCTAAAGACACAAAATCAGAAATCCCAAGACTGAAAGAGACCGTCACATTCCTCTCAAGAGCGTTTAACTGTGCAGGGCTCACTGAAGGGGCTTTTACGAGGTGGCGTGGGCAGGATGAGGGCCTCCACGGCCACGTGAAAACCCTCGGGGACTGCAGGGGTGGGAAGACGTTATAAAGAGAAGAGAGAAGGGTCACGGGAGCCGGAGCTGAGGGAGGGGGAGCTATGAGGGGTGCTGCCCCTGCCAAGCAGGGAGGAAACACCAACCTCCCTGCCGTCGCCCTCCAACGTCCCACAGGGCCCCCCACTGGCCAACCCCAACCCGCAGGCGGCAAGCAGGGGCGCCCACGGGAACCGAGCTCCTCCAGGGCGTGCAAGGGCAAAGGCGGGGCGGGCGCGGTAGAGCAAGCGGCATGAGAGGGGCTCCGAGAGGCAGTGGAGACGCGAAGAGGGAGGACACCATCACACCACCACCCACGCACCCAGGACCACGGGCCTGGCACACGGACGCCGTCTCACCGCTGCCCTCTGCATTCTGCCATCCCTCTCGGCACACGCGTGCTGGGTCCTGGGGGGCTGCAAAGGGGAAGCCGGGGTGCCCCCCAGCCCTGCCCCTGCCCTGGGCCTCCGGGAAAGAGAGAAGGTGAGGGAGGGCTTCTCCTCCCAGCATCGCCAGACCCTCCGCCCGCGGAGCCCTGCAGCCAGCCGGGCCGGCCCTTCCCTCTGCTGAGCGCCCTGTCCTGAAGGCAATTCGATTTCCCTTACTCCTCCTGGCACAGAGCCCCAGCGACGCAGGCATGCACGTCCTCCACCCCCACCGCCAGCGCTGTGCCGGGCCTTCACCCGCAAAGCGGCATCCCCACGTCAGGGCCCGTCCCTGGAGGCTCGCTGGCAAGACGTACTGAGGCAGCAGCCAGCACACAGACCCCGCTGCCAGGGACTCCCTGCCAGGGACTCCCCTCAGGCACACGGGGAGCACCAACATGTGGGACCGAAGTCGAAGGCTCCCGCAGTTCATCTATCTCAAGCCACAGAACACAGAAGGGAGCCAGAGGGAGAACGAGCTGCAGGCTGCAGACGGCTGGAGGGACGGAGGGACGGAGGGCCAGGCTCCAAGAGTGGGGTGAGCCCCTCACGCCCCTGCAGGCCTCCCCGCCGTGCAGACCTGCTGGGGAGGGCCAAGAAGCTGTTGGGTGATATCGGGAAATTGCAGATGAAGGACGGGCAGAAAGGAAAGGTCGCAAGAGGTGAGGCCTGCAAATCCCTGCATCGGGGGAGTGCTGGAGACGACAGCTAACTCAGACCTGAAATTGAAAATCAAAGCTGCCACCTCATCCTCTCCTGCTCTCTCTGACCCCTCCTTGTGAATAAAATAAATGAAATCAGCCAACTAGATACTTAAGATCATAGCTCATTAAAACTGAAAGGGATCGCAGAGACGAGGCCAACCCTCCGATTCATGGATAGAGAGACCCAGAGAGGGAAGCAACATGTCCAAGGTCACACAGAAAGACGGTGGCAGCGGCTGGGCTAGAGCTCCTCAAATTTCCAACACTGAACACCTACTATGTGCCAGGGACTCTTCCAGATGGTGAGAGTACAGCAGTGGACAAAACAGACAAACTTCTCCCCTTGTGGAGTTGAGAATCTAGAGCAACACCACCGGATAGAACTTTCCGCAACGTTGGTATCTTGATGTCCAATACAGCAGCCACTAACCACATGTGGCTTCTGAGCACTTGAAATATGGCTAGTGTGACTAATGGACTGAATTTTTGCTTCAAGTGTTTTGCAGCTGTGTTGTTTGGTGCACAGACAGATCTTTAGGATTGCTATGTCTTCCTGGTGGAGTGACAGTTTCATCATTATGTAATATCCTCCTCTCTCCCTGGTAATTTTCTTTGCTCTGAAGTCCAATTTTGTCTGATATTGATATAGGCATTCCTGTTTTCTGCTAATTAGTGTTTGCATGGTGTATCGTCTTCCATCCAGGAACTGAATTTTTTATTTATTTTTAATTAATTTTTTAAATAACCACATGTGGCTAGTAGCTAGAATATTGGACAGTGGCATTTTAGAGAATTCAGTTCAGCAAGTTCTGCCTCCAGCCTGCCAGGAGCTAAGCAGACCTGCTCCTCCACCCAGGGAAACACTGCCAATGAGTGTCCCATGGAACTTTCGGGGCCCCAGCCAGGGAAACCCACCCTCCTCACTATCTAAGGTGGAGAAAGGGACCCTGCTCTTCCCCTCTTCCTAAACCAAGATGGGTATGCCCAAGGAGCAGAGGAGACCGAGAATGAGCTGGCCACCTCTGAGGACAAAAGTGCATCCCTGTCCTTGCTTCAGGCAAGTCCTCCCTCCCAGCCTGACCCCTTCCAGTTCTGGTCCTCACACTGCAGGGGCCGGGGGTAAGCCCTTGCTTTCCTGGGTTGGCCGAGGCCTGTTCACCGGCAACTGGAAATGACACGGCAGAAGGAAGGGGGCAGGCCCCAGGGAGGGCAGAAGCGGCAGCTTGATTAATTGAGCTTACTTCTAGGTAAAGCCGGCCAGGGAGAATCCATGGCTACCAAGGCAGAGCGACCTGCCCTCTCCTGGGAGCTCCCACACACCCTCCTTCTCGCTGCATCGTGCTGTCTGTGTTTGTTTGCCATCTCACCCCAAGCCTGGCCTCTCCTCAAGGGAGCCACGAAGCTGTGGGCATCCTCAGGACACTGAGCCCAAGGCCCAGCTCAGAGTTGGTGAGAAACGAGTGTTGTGTTTGGAAGGAAGAAGGGGAGAGGAGGGAGGAGTGGGGTTCAGAGAAGGAAAAAGGAAAGGACTGCTACCCTGCCTGATTCAGCAACAGTCCTGCACCAGGGCAGGGGGGCAGGAGGGAGGCCAAAGTGGACAGGATGCACAGGGAAAGGGTCCCATGTCCTGCTAACCACTGACCTCCAGTCTGGGGCTCTAAAGCCTCCTCCCACACGCTCATACACGCTCTCTACAGTCCCTCGCGTCAAGACTATAAAGCTCAATCTGAGTTCTAGTCTCAATGCATTGTGACTTTTCCCTGCTTGTCTCTTGGCAGTATCCCAGCACTCACCTCCCCCCAGCCACCGCTCAGTGTCCTTGCATCGGGTCTCTGCCCCGGGCGTGGAGGGCAGCAGGGCCAGGCGCCCCACGTAGGGAGTAGGGAAGAGGGGAGGAGAAAGAACAGGGAATTATGGAAATGCCCCACAGGGGCCACCTGAGCCCCGGGAACCTCTGCGTTGCACAGAGCACACCTCCACTTTAATTTACACAACTTATTTCATTTCTTACCAAATAAACTGTCACAATAATACAGGAGCTGATTCAATTCAGGCAGAGCTGCATAGATCGCATCAGAAAATGACTGATAGTCTTGATGCGGAAATTGCATTTATCATACAGGCAAATAAAGTGGGAAGACATACACGCAGGATCAAGTTTTGTTGGTACTGGAGTGTCTGATTGACCCAGAGGCCCCCACAAATGAGGCATCGGCACAGGTTCAAGAGGAGGTTGGAATGGAGAGCAGGGGGGAATGCAGGGTCAGGGGCCAGCGAAGGCCGGAGGGCCGGTGTGGACGTGGGCCAGCGGCCAAGGAGAGGAGGGGCTCCCCAGACACCAGGCCACAGCCCGCACCTCCACAGGGAACGAGGGAGGGAGGGCTGCCGTCCCGAGAAGACCTGGCAATGGCTCCACGTTGGAAACTCATGGCAAATTGCTCCCATAATTTACTGGTCCAGCTGGAGAGATGCATCTTTAAACTCTAGCATGAGGCTCTGAAAATCATTCTCAACCCGGGCTCTCCAACCCCTGCCCGAGATGAATTAAAGGGAATCACGCACGTCAACCCCACAGATCAAGGGGACGCCGCTCTCCTTCAGCCGCCTGCAAGGTGATTAGACAGAGAGAGTTCACAGCCGAGCAGGCACTCAGGCTGGAAAAATAAAATAAAATAAATTTGAAATGCAGAGATTGATGGCTTCTGTCACAAAGTCTCTCCAAAGCCACAGTCCATAAATTGAAATTCCCACTGATGCAAAGGCAAAGATGGTAGCTCCATGGCAGCTGGTGGCCTGGAAGGGTCTTTGGGGGAAGGACTCCAGGTCCCCTTTAGAATCATGCACCGTCCGAGCGAGGGGAGACTGCAGCCATCATGCAGGGGGAGCCACATGCCAGAGGAACAGCTTTGGCTCTAAAGCAGCCGTCCCCAACCTTTTTGGCACCAGGGCCTGGTTTCATGGAAGACAATTTTCCCGTGGAAGGGGGAGGGCAGAGTTCAGGCTGTGATGCGAGCCATGGGGAGCAGCTGTAAATCACATGAGCCTTTGCTCCTTGCCTGTCGCTCATCTCCCGCTGTGTGCCCTGACACCTCCCGCCCCCTGTTCCTAAGTCTCATGGAAGACAATTTTTCCATGGATTGGGGGGTGGGATAGGGCAACAGAGCTCTGTGACCCAGTCCCTAACAGACCGTGGACCAGTACCAGTCCACAGCCCAGGGGTTAGGGATCGCAGTTCTAAAGGATACCCTATTATCACCCCAAGGAGACACTGAGGAACAGAAGTACACAAGAATGAGGTCACATACAGACCTCCTGCACCCACAGAGCTTCCCAATCTGGGCCCCGCACGCCCCCAGTAGCGCCGTGCCCAGTGCCCGGCACACAGCTGGTGTGCAGGTGTGCCTGTGGAAGGAAAGACAAGAAGCTGCCTGCCTTGCAGGGCCCTGCTGAGCAGCTCACCCCAACCTCCTCCTTCTCGGGCACAGCACAGGTCTCAGGCAAGCCAAGAGGGGAGGCAGTGGACAGGCAAGTCCTGGCTCTGCTCAGACCCTCGTCCAACCTGGAGGAGGCAGCTGACAGTCTGAAGGTCAGAACTCTGGGCTAGGTTTTCTAACCCAGGAACGCATGTGTCTCAGGCTGGTGTACTCAGACAGACAGGCAGGAGGGGGGCAGGCTGAAGGCTCTGATGGGCCACCCAGATTCCCCCTTTGGGACAGAGGCACCCATTCCCAAGTCGCTGTCTAGAATTACATTCAGCCAGAGGGGGCCACCTGGCTCAAGGTCACACCTCAAGCCTGGGGACAGCCGCCTCCAATGCCTGGCTTGTTGGCCCAAGGGAGAGTGCTTACGAGGGCCTGGCCCCCTTGCCTCAAGGTGGGACACGTATATTTCTGCGGGGCCGTCTGTGCTGCCGTGTACTCTGCTGTCACCGCATCGCAGCCCAACTCTCCTCGGCCCATGGGGCTGCCTGCACTCCCTACAGGTGCGGACACAAGGGCCCGGAACACCTTCCTGCAGGAGGTCTCCATCTCAGCGCCTACTTCCCACGAACGTGGCCTAAGTCTGGGAGACGTCGAGAAGAAGACAGTCATAAGCTACCCACGGACAGCAGGCAGGCAACAGCCGCCAGCCCCTCCTCACACAAACCAGGTCCGGCAGGAAGAAGATGAGTGAGGAGATGGCACTCCTCTGGATATGGGCTTTTTTTTTTTTGAGACAGAGTCTCGCTCTGTTGCCCAGGCTAGAGTGAGTGCCGTGGCGTCAGCCTAGCTCACAGCAACCTCAAACTCCTGGGCTCAAGTGATCCTCCTGCCTCAGTCTCCCGAGTAGCTGGAACTACAGGCATGCGCCACCATGCCCGGCTCTCTCTCTCTCTCTCTCTCTCTATATATATATATATATATTAGTTGGCCAATTAATTTCTTTCTATTTATAGTAGAGACAGGGTCTCACTCTTGCTCAGGCTGGTTTTGAACTCCTGACCTCGAGCAACCCGCCCGCCTCAGCCTCCCAGAGTGCTAGGATTACAGGCAGTTTTTAATCAACGTCTGCGTCACAAAAGGACAGCCATGCAGCCGAGGCCTGTGACGGACAGCGAGCTCCCCACGCCTCCCGGGTACACAGAACCCGTTAACTGAGGCAAGTCAAGGCCGTCTGCAGCTCCCTAAAACTCGGGCTTTGGTGCAGAGGCCGCCAACATGCAAATATGTGCTCCTCCCAGCGTGTTCACGCCTTCCAGGGCAGAGGTGTCTGGTCAGGGGAGGAATTGCAGAAGCAAGGGAGGTTTCATGGCCACGAGGGGGACCAGCCTGATGTAGCGGGTGCCACAGAACTTGAGGTGACAGGAGACCCCTCGTCCAGTCTAGTCCCTCATGTCAGACCCAGGAAACCCCAGAGAGGGGAGGAGACTTGCTGGCGTCCCTGGCAGGGCTGCCCTAGAACTCGGGCCTCCCGCCTCCACACTTCCCCCAGAACCATCCAGAAAGGCCAGGCCCCACGCATCCCTCCCCAGAAGGAGGCCCAGGCCTCAGAGGAGTAATTGAGAAAGGTCAAGCCCCAGTCCCTACCCGCCCCAGCTTTCCCTCTGTTATTCTGTGGGAAATTCAGTGCCCTCGAGCCAAAAACACGCTGGGCGATCTCTTGGCAGCTCCTGGCACGTCTCACCGGCGTCCTTCCCAGAACAGGGCGCAGGCACCGCCACCATACAAGATTTACGGGGAGCCGCCTTCAACAACGGAGATACCTGTATTGTCTTCGGCCAGGTCGACACAGCTGACAATCGCCTATGTGTCCCCAAAATTAAAAAAATGAGGGAAGAAAGAATCACCCAGCATTTACATTGATTTGATTAATCCCTAGAGAAAAATACATTAGAGAAAGGAACACAATGAAAGCTGACTGATGAATTGCCATTTTAAGAAAATCGGTTCAATTAAGCTAAAAGCCTGCTCTCAGGGCCACAGCGAAGGCCCCAAACCCTGCCAGCACACCAGCACACCGAGGCTGGGCTCGCGGGCCGGAGCCAGGGCTCCCCAGCAAGTCATCATGCTCTAAAAGCCAGGAAGAGGGATCCCTGCGACCTTCCCCTGAGCCTGGCTTTCCCGTTTAGGACCCACCCCTTGGACCCCTGCTTAACAGCCAGCCCCTCTCCTGGCCGGGAGGAGTCTCATTTGCAGATGGGGGTGCCGAAGGGGAGCCGCAGATTTTGCTGCCAAAATAGGGGATTTTCATCTTTGACTCTGTGCTTGCTTGTCCCCTTGCTTTATAAAGGGCAGCCCCCTGCCGTGGGAAGCCAGGGCCCGTTTTGCCACTCACTAGCCTCAGTTTTCTCATCCTTAAATAAGGATGTGCTTGGACCATGGAAACCCAGATCAAACCCCAATCTGTGAAACCAGGCCCCCCGGCTTCCCTGGGTTTCAGCTTCCTTAGCAGCAAGATCAGTGTGTGAAGGGCCTGCTTACCCTCACACACTGAAGCTTAAAAGCGTTGGGAGAAAGAGGGTAGCCTTTTCAACAACTGGTGTCAGGAAAACTGGATATACATAGGCAAAAAAGTGAACCTTGACTTAAACCTTATCTACGTATAGAGACAGAGACATGTCTTTATAGAGAGATATAAAGATATACATATTTTAAAAATTCAAAATGGACATTCTTAAATGTAAAATATAAAACCCTTTAGAAGAAAACATAGGGAAAAAAATCTCCTAGGGCAAAGAGTTCTTAGATATGTCACCAAAAGCATAATCCATAAAAGAAAGAATCAATAAATTAGACCTCAGAAAATTAAGTGCTCTGCCAAAGACACGGTTTCATTCTCCTACTCTGCAGAATGAAAAGACATGCTGCCAAGTGGGAGAAAATCACATATCCAACAAAGGACTTATATCCAGACTATGTAAAGAACTCTCTAAATTCAATAGTAAGAAATCAACGATTCAATTAAAAAATGGCTAAGGCACTTGAATTGACGCTTGACCAATGACAGCAAGTAAGCACATGAAAAAATGTTCAACACCATTAGCCATTAGGGAAATGCAAACTAAGACCTCTGTGAAATACCACTTGGAATCTCATATCAGAATGGCTAAAATAAAAATAGTGATACTACCAAATGCTGACAAGGTTGTGGAGAAACTGGATCACTCATACATTGCTGATGGGAATTTGAAGTGGTCCAACCACTCTGGAAAACAGTTTGGCAGTTTCTGAAAAAGACTAACCATGCATCTACCATATGACCCAGCAATTGTACTTTTTGGGCATTTATCCCCTCGAAAAACTAATGATCACATAAAAACCTATACAAGAATATTTACAGCAGTTTTATTTATAATAGTGAAAGCCTAGAAACGTCCTTCAATGGGTGAATGGTTAAACGTACTGTGGTATACCCATACCACGTGCATTAGGTTGAATAATGTTCCCCAAAACTTCATGTTCACCCAGAACCTCAGAATGTGACATTATTTAGAAATAGGATCTTCACAGATATAATTAGGTTAATCAAGTTGACATTAATATAACCTAATTATATTATCAAGAGGGTCTTTGCAGATATAGTTAGAGTAATTAAGTTAAGGTAAATTCATATTGGATAAGGGTGGACCCTAAATCCGATGACTGGTGTAGTTATGAGAAGGCCATGTGACAAGAGGCAGAAACTGGAGTGACATGCGTACTAGCCAAGGAATGCCGAGGGTTGCTAGTGGGCACCAGAAGCTAAGGACAGGCAAGAGAGGACTTTTCCCTAGAGCCTCCCATTTCATACTTCTAGCCTCTAGAACTGTGAGGACATAAATTTCTGTTGTCTTAAGCCACCTTGTTTGTGGTACTGTGTTATGGCAGCCCTGGGAAACTAACATACACCATGGAATATGACTCAGCAATGCACAGGAGTCTACTGACACACACAGCGATCTGGACTCATCTCTAGGGAATTACACCGAATGAAAGAAGCCAGTCTTCAAAGGTTACACACTGTATGACCCCATCTATATGGCATTCTCAAAATGACAAAAGTAGAGTGATGGGGAGCAGATCAGGTGTTGCCAGGGGAAGAGGAAGGGTATGATTACCAAGAGGTATAACAAGGATTTTTACGGGTGCCTGAAAAGCTCTGCCTGTGGTCATGGTTACATGAATGAAACAATGCCTATGATAAGATTCATAGAGATACATGCTCCTTCCAAAAAAAGTGAGTTGCAGGTAAAAATTGGCAAAATCCAAGTAAGATCTGCAGTTTAGTTAACAATATGGTGTCAGTGTCAATTTCCTAGTTTTGATCATTATGCCATGGTTATGTACGGTGTTATCACCAGGAAAAGCTGGGTGAATGGCTGCTCACGAACACGTTACTATTTTTGCAACTTTTATATCAGTCTAAAGTTATTTCAAAACAAAAAAATTTTTAAGTGTAGGGAAGATTCAGTATATTTTATAAATGTAAAGAAAAAAGTGTCACTATTCGAAGTCGGCTCCCAGCGAGCTCTGGAGTCAGACAGACCGAGGGCAGCATTCCAGCTTACTACCCCTGGAGCTTGGGGCAAACCACTCCCCTTCTCTGAGCCTTGGGATCCTCACATGTAAATCCTCACACAGCAAAGACGACACGCGGCACACATACTACACATGAGAGAACATATGTAAAAGCACCTGAAGCAGTGACTAGAGCACGGATGGTGCCAAGTAAACCTAGTTCCCATCTTTTCCCCAACCAGGGCGACGCATCTCATGTGTTTGCTGACCTGCTTTTGTACTCGATTCCACCCTTCAACGTCAAACGAGGTTCTCCAGGGAACCCGGGTTCCCCAGAATACAAGCCTTCCAGGTCTCCTCATCTGGGCCACGTAAAGGCTGGGCTGGAGCTCAGACCTCCACGGAAGCAGGACCCTCTCTGGAGCCCCTGCCAGGCTCTGCAAGGTTCCTCTGGCTCCGGCCCTCGGAGTTAATGGGGTGCAGCCAATAACTCTCCCCTGCTCTGAGACCCCATTAACCATGCCTCCCTTCTTTCCCTTCCATCATTACCCTAGTCCCATTCCAAAGGGCCATGTGAACAAGAGTCACTCCCCTAAGGTTGCAAAGTAGAACTTACGACGTACTTTTTGCACATGTGTTAGGCCTCCTTAAAGCAAAGGCCCTGGTAGGCAGAAGCACAGCAGGCGTAAGAATCCCAATTTTCCAAATGGAAAGAGGAGCACACTAGGGAGGTGGGTGGGGAACAGGAAGGAGAGGAGGGAACCCACATGGATTAGCCACCTGCTGTGTGCCAGGCACCTCATTTTCTTTCATTTCATTTCCTTCTTACAGCAAGATAGTGATGTAAGTATCATTAAATCTCCATTTTGCAGATGAGAAAACCTCAGTTCAGAAAGACTAGGTAACATACCCAAGGACACACAGCCAATGAGGGCAGGGTGTGGATCCTGAGACCCAGGCCTGCCTGACTCCAAGGCTGGGCTCCTTCCCTAACACCAAGCACAAAGCCTTTCTTGTTCTCACTCATTCATTCATTCATTCATTTTTTTCCAAGACGCAAGTACATTCTTCCTTCTCCATGGAGTCTTCCTGAATCGACTGCACCCACGAGCGCTCCGGCCCCAGAGATGTGAGGATCTTTGGACGCTCCTCGTCACTCTATAGCCCCAAGAGCTCGGCACTTTCAGGTTCTGTCACATGTTTCCACCCCAAACGTGGAATTCCCTGAAGCATCCTTTGCAACCTGAGGCAGTAACACCACCGCCCCTCCTCGCCCTCGCCCTCTATGTCCTCCCACAGCTCCCCCAACTCTAGGGAGCCAGATTCTTGTCCATGTGTCACAGTGTCAAGGCTGGAGGGACCTGCGGAGAAAACTCCAGAGGACACTGCGGTCCACAGGAGGGAAGGCCCTCGCCTCCACTGAGATAATAGCAGGGCAGGTCTTCCAGCTCAACTCGCATCCAACCCTCTCTGCACAGGTCCCGGCACTGCGGGGAGCTCTGTGGGCCTCCTCCCAGCAACTGTCCTTGGGTCCTGCCTCCCTCCCAGGCTTCTAAATCCTGCCCATCCTTCCAGCCCCCCAGCTCAGAGATGCTTCTCCCTTGAAAGCTTTCCAGACTATTCCAGCCCCCAAGGGTCTCTCCTTCCACTGACAGCTGCTTCTACCCTCCATTGCCCTTGGTACCTCCGGAACTCTCGTGATTTCACAACTATCAGGAGCCCTAGCTCACCCTTCCCAGCCAGACCACTCTCCTAAGGACCTGGACCACACCACTGTCCCCACAGCCTAGGCACAGTTGAGTACCTAGAAAGAAAGGAAAAAAAGGAAAAAAGGAAAAACAGACCCCCTCTTTATTTGAGTGCATGTGTCCCCAAAATCTGTCCATAGTCTCAGTCTGATTTGGAGGGGATCTCCCTTACCTTTTCCCAAACTTATGGGATTTGACATTTTCCCCCAAAGAATGATCTAGCAAGATCTCTCTTCCTATTATAATTTTGTGTAACAGCCTCCTGAGAATTCAACTTTGGGGTAAAATTTCACTTTTAAGTAGAGACTTGGTCCCCTTGTGACTAATTGAGATGCCAGGATCAAACCAAGTCTTCAATCCCATTAAATAAAGCCACATAAAAGCTGCCCCTGCTAACAGCACTTTCCTGATTTCCTCAAGCTGGCCTGCAATAAGTATTCCTAATTGTGCTTGTTAAAAAGTGGATTTATGAATCCCAATTAGGCCTCTCGCACTTACTCGGCAGCCGTTTTCAATACCACCAAACCTTCCTTCTTCCCAAGATGAAATTATTTTTGGTGGGTGACAGGATAATTACTAAAACATAAAAGGACCCACCCGGCACCACAGCCGCAGCTTCAGCAATTCTGTTAGGAGGCCTTGAGGACAAGCAGGGTTTGGATGGCAAATTTAAATCCATGCTGAGCTTCCCCCTCCCCCGTACCCTCGCCATGTGGGTGTCTCCCCAGCTCTTTCTCCTTGGACCCAGCACCAACCTCTGGGTGCCCTGCCACGTCCAGCCCGGCCCCTTATTTCCTGGCTGCTCCCCAACTAGACCTTGTGTTTTCTCCTTTCAGAGCAAACTCTTCCATCCAAAAGGCCTTTCCGCACCCCTGCCCTCCCCTGTCTCCCTTGAAGACACGGCTCAAATGGCTCCTCCTCCAGGAAGACTTCTTTCCTTGACCTCTGCCCAGATGCACTCACCATCAGCCACCCGCAGCTTCCTGCACCTGCTGCTGTTCATGTGCTTACTCTGTGTCTGACTCTTCTCCGTGTTTGTCTCCTGCACTGGGCCATGAGCTCCCTGAGGACAAGAACTGGGTCTCATTCATCCTGGCATCCCCAGTGCCTGGAATGTACTAGGGTTGACTCATTCATTCATTCAACTTGTTGGAACCCAATTTTAAAATGGGCAAGGGATCTGAATAGACACCTCTGCAAAGAAGATGTACAAATAACCAATAAGCACATGAAAAGATGCTCGACATCATTAATCATCAGTAAAATGCAAATTAAAACCACTGTTGAGATGCTACTTCGAACCCCTAGGATGGCTACAATCAAAAAGTCAGGTAATAACAAATGTTGATGAGGATGTGGAGAAACCTAAGCCCACATACTGCTGGTAGGAATGTGAAATGATACGGCCACCTTGGAAAACAGTCCTGCAGGTCCTCAAATGTTAAACACAGGGTTACCATATGGCCCAGCAATTCCACTCCTAGGTATATACCCAATATATATGAAAACCTACGTCCATGCAAAAACTTGCACGTGAACTTCATTATCCATAATAGCCAGAAAGTAGAAATAACCCAAATATCCATCAACTGATGAAGGGATAAATAAAATGTGGTATATCCACACAACGGAATGTTATTAGGCAATAAAAAGGAATGAAGTATTAACTAGTTCATGTTATAATAAGGATGAAAACATGCTAAGTAAAAGAAATCAGTCACAGAAGACCACATATTATATGAGTCCATTTATATGAAATGTCCAGAACAGGCATCTCCAGAGACAAAAGTGGATAAGTGCTTGCCAGGGGCTGGGGGAGGGGAAACAGAGAGAGACAGCTAATGGGTACTTTCTGGGGTGATCATGGTGATGGCTGCATAGCTCTGTGACTATACTAAAAACCATTCAATCGTACACTTTAAAATGGTAAGTTGTATGGTATATGTATTATTTCAATAAAGCTATTACACATTTTTTTTTATTTTAAAAATCACTAGTTGGACATTCTGTGTAAGGGGTCTGGGTACAAGAAGGACTGAGCCCCAGTAGCCTGAGCCCCTGGACACTTCTCTACTCAGGGTGGTTGATTTTGGGGCATCCTTCTTCCTCTACTATTAATACAGCCTCCTTTAAGATGTCAGCTTCCTGCTTGGCCCAGGAAGGACAGTCCAAGTGACTGGCCTCTTTTTTTTTAATCAGTCACGATGGGGGAAATGTAATCAACAACAGGACACCTTGCTGCTTCTAGATGCAGTGTGGTGGTTAACAGCAGTCTCTAGAACCAGACCACTTGACATCAATCCCAGCTCTGCCTGTTACCACCTATGTGACCTTGGACAAGTGACTTCACCTCTCTGAGCCTTGGTTTTCTCATATGTAAAATGAGAGAATAATATTAATAACATTATCTACCTCTGAGATGTGTGGATAAAATGAATTAGTACATGAAAGGTACCTGTCATAGTATAAGTGCTATCCAAGGATTAGCTCTAATGTTTCCCAAGATGGGAGAGTGAATCTTACTCATTGTTTTAATGATGGGCACGTCTTACAAGATTCATATTGATCTCAATCAGCACACCCAAGCACTTACTTCTCCTGAGTTGCACGGTTCTTCCCGCAGTGCGAGCATGTCAGCCCCTCTTCTCCCACGGAGAAGGGTCTTTGCTCACTTGAGTGCTGGAGAATATGGGTACAGGAGAGAATGTGGCCGTGTGGCCGGGCCGTGCTCAGGACCCTGAGACAAGGCGGTGGCGTGCGGCAGGGACAGGCCCCGCCACCTGCTCTCCCGGCCAAGGTGAGTGCCCTTGCACAGATTCCTACTTGGTCACGGCCCAGCATCTCTACCAAGTGCCCGTCAGGGAGCAGTGCCAAGCCCCAACCTGTAGGAGCCATTCTCCGTCGTGGGGAAGAGGCGTGCAGCCCTGCCCAAAAGAGAGGCTTCTGCGACACTCCAGCACGCTGCCCGCTCCACTGTGCCCAGGAGCGGCAATGAAACCCAGCTCTCTGCCCGGGAAGCTGAGCACTGAGGAAGCTATTCGGGAGGTGATGCGGCTTTCATGAGCCCCAGTGAGGAGGTGGGACACCAGTGCTCGGTGGGGGGTGCCACCAGTACCCACCAGGCTCCCTGACTAGGTCTGGATAATTAAAGTGCTTCCTAACGATGCCCTTTGGAGGCAGGGACACAGAGGGCTTGGCCTATTGTGTCACATCTGGTAGACACACACTCACAGGCATACGTTTACAAGCACACGCTCACATGTGGTCACATACACTGGGGCACGAACATACACACATAAACACTTACATAAATGTATAGTCAAAGACGCATGCTCGCACACGCAAACACTTGCACTCACATCTACTATCATATCCACACCCATCTTCACACTCACATGCACACACATACACACAGTAGTACCCCCTTATCTGTGGTTTCACTTTCCACAGTTTCAGCTACCTGCGGTCAATTATAGCCCAAAAATATTAAATGGAAAATTCCAGAAATAAGCAAGTGGTGAGTTTTAACTTGCATGATATTCTGAATATCGTGATGAAATCTCTCGCCATCCTGCTCCCTCCCGCCCAGGACGTGAATCCTCCCTACGAGCAGCGTCTCCGTGCTGTACACACTCCCCACCTTAGTCACTTAGTAGCCATCTCGGCCACCAGATCGGCTGTCATAATATCACAGCGCTCGCGTTCAAGGTCTCCTCATTTTACTGCATAATGGCCCCAAAGCACAAGAGTCACGATGCTGCCATATTGTTATGACAGCTCTATTTTATTATTAGTTATTGTTATCAATCTGTCACTGTGCCTAATCAATAAATTAAACTTTATCATAGGTATGTATGGATAGGAAAAAACAGTATATACAGGGTCTGGGAACTGCGAAACTACCCACAGTTCTAGGCATCGACTGGGGGGCTTGGAACTTATCCCCCATGGATAAGGGGAGACTTCTGCACGCTCACAGCTTTACATGGGCACACGATCGCACACGGGCACACGATCCCACACGAGCACACGCACACCCGGAGGCAGCCCCCGGGGCGCCAGGCTCGGCCGAGAAGACAGGTTGCAGGGGTCAAGTCGGAAGTTTCTCCATTTATCAGGCTCTCCTCCTCCTGCAGAACCACAACCCGGCAGGACTCCCGGGGAGGTGGCGAGAGGAGTGGAAAACACGCGGGTCCACTAAGACCTCTGCAAAACCCCGTTCTGGAGGAAAGAGGTCTCTGCGGACTTCCACAGCCCGTGGGGAAGAGGGGGGAGTCGTGTCGACGGTGGCGGGAGTATCTTTATTGGGTCAATGGAAACTATGCTGGAGTTCGCAGTCCGTGGAGAATGTCTTCCTGCTTTACCTCATGGAGCCCCTGCTGTCCTGCTGACCCCCAGAGTTATCTCGAGCCTCAGTTTCCTCACAGAGTTGCTGTGAGGATTAAACGCGATCATGCATGGAAATTGCTGAGGCCGGTGCCTGCCACAGAGTAAGGCTCAGTGAATGGCAGCTTTTGTCCCCAGCACTGGCATTAACATTGGATAGTAACAGTGATAAACCCTACAGCAGCCCTGTGAGGTATCGTTTTCCCCATTCCATATCAGTGAAAACAAAAGTCCGGCGCTGTGAATGACTTGTACCCAAGATCACACGGCCAAGTGGCAGAACGGGAGGGACGTGGGCCTTCTAATTCTAGGGAGTCCCGCACTCCTCCGCGCCCACCACACACCCGCTCGCCGGCTCCTGCCTGTCCTGGCCCCACAGCTGGAGCTTCTCCCTGCTCGTCACCCTCTCCTGCAGGGAGGGCGGGAGGGGAGAGGACAGGAGCGGGAGGAGGAGACAGCGTCTTCCTTCCCCAGGTCCATCCATGGCTGTGGTCAGGGCTCTGCTGTGTGGGACGAGCCCTGCAATGGCTGTTGCCTTGTATGTCTTTGTCCCCATCCTGCCTGAGGACCCCAGGGAAGGGCCAAACCCAGCGGTGGATCCCTTTATGCGTCAGATCCCCTCTTCTAAGGCCACCCAGGCCCAGCCACCCAGCCTTTGGGGACCCCAGCCTTCCTGTCAGACTCCCGCACGCCCCCAGCCCACAGGACACCTGCCAGGGCAGTTGGGGTGGAGCCGCAAGACCCCAAGCCCAGGCGCTGGCCCAGGTTCAGGTTCCTGCCCTAGCCCTAAATCCCCATGTGACCTTGGGCCGGTCACCTCCCCTCTCTGGGCCTCGGTTTGCTCTCTGCCAAACGAGGGGGTGGGAAATGTCCTTCAAGCTGCAACCTTCTGGGAGGCTGGGAGGCCGCACAGAATCTCAAAATCCAGGGCGGGCTGGTGGGGAAGATGATTTGGGGCGAGGAAGCTTCGTAAATCATATCACAGCAGGAAGGCTCTTCTGGAAACACCGCACACAGAGGGTGCTCAAGTAGGAGAGTCAATAAAGAGACGGTGTCCTGCCAGGGCGTCCTGGAAGTCTTGTCCCCACCACCACCTCAAGCCCTCCACAGACAGTCCGACCCGTTTCTCCCCCTATGCTAGGTGTCTTTCCAGAGCTACTTGTGGAAGCCCGTGGAGTCCAGAGAAAGCGGTGGCTGGGGACAGGTGCCCACCCCGTCACACACACACACACACACACACACACACACGCAGACACACACGGGAGAGGACCCAGGCCAAGAGGCCTACAGGGAGGAGCTCCTGCCCCACAGAGGGGACTGCTCCCACTATCTCACTGTCTTCCCCACCCAGACTGAACCGTCTCCTCCCACAAGCCGGAGGAGGGGTCAGGACTGGTCTACTTATGCTGTTGCCTGCGCTGGAAATTTTCCATTTGTTCCCCCAGGGCTTCTCTTCACTCTCCCCCTGCTCTGGGCCCAGGAGGCCGACAAGCCTGGGCTGCATGAGCGGCCTCCTTGGTCTCTGGTGTCCACCTGGGTTTGGCCAATGGGGCACCCTGCAGGACACTGCGGAGGAGGAGAGTGAGCCGGGCCACTGTCATTCACTGCATCCCTTACAGAAGGCCACACTCCCGTCGGGCAGCCCTCTCTACACAGCAGCCTCTGCAAGCCCCTGCAGACCTGGAGGTGGTAACTGCTCCCCATGTTGCTAGCATCAGGGTGCTGCACCATCCTTTACGGATTTTTCTAAATTTTACCCACACATTTGTCAATAGTCCCTTTATTAATCTCTCATCAAATTACCCAGCTTGAATATACTGCTTGTCTCCAGCCAGGATGACAATATATCACTCAAGAAAAACCTTCTTGGTCAAATAATGATGACAAAATTTATCATGACCAGAAACAACAAAGTCGAGCAGAAATGACTTTGAGCTTATCTCGCCTCGTGGCTTATCAGCACAACTAAGCTCTCTGTGGTAGGGTCCCCAACCGGAATGCCCACCAGGGCCATTCCAGGAACGACGTCCACGAGCCCAAGATCCCAGTGGGCCATGGTGACCTGGACATGCACAGGCCCCAGCTGCATGAGGAGGCCACCACTCCGCTCCCTCGACTGTTGCCAGGCAGAAATGTGGGGCTGGAGTTGCAGATCTTCTAATTATTCAAAGGAACCTGGAAATATATATATATTTTTTCTTTTATGTGAAATCTACTCTTGGCTCACATGTTTTAAAAGCAAAATTTGAGCCAAACATATCTGTAGCCAACAGAGAGCGGTTTGTTCCCCCACAAGTTACAATCTGGTACTGTAATTCCAACTTCCACGTGGACAATTCAGGATGACAGCTTTGGTGGCCCTTCCAGGGCTGTACACTCCAAATCTCTGAGTCTCTGCCCTGGGGAAGGAAGAGGGACGGCAAGGGTCCCCCAGGGAAGAAGGGTCCTCGGCAAAGTGCAGACGACAGGGAGAGATGGGCAGCAGTCAGCAGCCAGGGCAAACGCCCCGGGCCAGGGCCACAGAGCCAGCCAAGATGGGAAACTGGAATAGAGGTGATTAAAACTGGGGGATCCACTGGACAATGAGCTGGCCTCAGAAAGGTCCGGGTTATTTTGGGTACCAAGCTCCTACGTGAAAGCCGCAGGGTGCAACTCCTGCCCTAACGGGGAAGGCAACAGCAGCATCCTAGCTCCCACGAGAGAGGGAAATTAGAGTCTGTCACAAAGGACAGGAGTCCGTCCTCCTTAGGACCCTCAAATCGCTGCTGCTTAGGTAGCTGTGTCCCAAAAAGGGCATCTTATCCTTCCAGCTTCCTCCAGGCCCAGGCGAGCTTGCAAACGAGCTGGGAAGAGGGGACTCTCTCCAATCACATAAAGCCTGCGGCTAGACATCCCCCCCGCCTTCTGCGCTTCTTTGCCCCTGAAGCTCCTGGATTGCCTGTTCCCTCGTCTGGCAACTGCCCATGCTCCACCAGGAACGGTGAGGCCATTCTGCAGACCTCTGCCTCCCCTCCCCCGGCAGCAGGGCTGGGATTGAAACTTTATGTCCCCTCAGCCCAGCCTCTTACAAATGGAGGTCCATAAATACAGACATTATTGGGCATTTTTGGTGATGTGACTAGAGACAGTAATAAGAAACTACGTGCATGCTAATAAGGACGACGGATGCCTTACATTTGTGCAGCACTTTGAACTTTAGGAATAAGAATAATAAACTTAATAATGATGATGATAGATGTCTCGCATTTGTATAGCACTTTGAAGTTTGCAAGGCACTTTCACAGACTTAATTTCACCTCATCTTCGAAACCATCCTCATAAAGAGGGTGGGGAGATGAAACAAGTAGGCAAAATGCAAATAATTGCTAAGCAGGTGGTGCAGGCATGGGGGTGCACTCTAGTCTTCTCTCTACTTGGGGTCCGTTTGAAATTTTACATTGTAAAGAGTTAAAAAAAAAAAGAAGAAAGAAAAACCATTCTAGTAGGTAAGTAAAGAGGCATTATCGTAACCACTATTTTTTTAAAGCTGAAGAAACTGAAACCCAGAGAGGCGTTTGTCCTACCCGAGTCACTCGGCTTGTGGGGACCTCCAGCTCCGATGCCAGAGAAGCGGAGTTCCCCTCCTGGCCAAGGGCTCTCCTTCCTACGTCAGTGTTGCCCAGAGTGGGTCCCACAAACCCCACTTCCTTGGGCTAGTTAAGGGTTCTACAGAAAATACGATCCCATGGTTAAGTAAGTTTAGGAAGCCCTGGGTTAAACACAGCAATCAGGTTCATTCCCTGCAGGACTTCTCAGAGCCTTTATAGAACATTCTGCCAAACTATTGTTCCCCAGAACACAGGCTGGGAGACACCCGGCCACATCACGCCCACTGGTACAGAGGACCCTATTGTGCACACCGGCCCACCAGCCCCCAGGGCAGGGCTTTCCAGAGATCAGAGCCCGGGTGAGTGAAGCCGTGTGAAGGGACGTGTGACAGGTGAGCCCTGCTGGGTGGTGTCACACACGATCTGCCCAGGGAGAGGGGGACTCTTACGAGGTGTGACATGGCCCCTAGATAATGACCGGGTCACAACAGCAGTTGCCAACAGCACCAAGAGACACAGAGGCCCTCCCTGGGCCCAGCCCTCCAGGCTCCCACACTAACCAGGGCCCCCCGAAGATCATTCTGGAGAAGGGAGCGGAGCTGCTTTCCTGCACAGGCTGCCCTGAGTGCTCACAGGAACAGATGCTCAACGCTCTCCTGAGCCGTGAACGGAGCTGCTGATTCAAACACCAACAGCTCTCGCTAATCCTCACCCCTGGACCCTTCTGCGCTCACACAAGCTTCTTTGGTGGATTCACAGGCCCTTTGGGCAGCTATATTGCTGCTTAATCACTAATGAGCCCGGCTTCTCCATCTTTCTCTCTAGCCTCTCCCCTTCTGTAGGGAGGCTTTGGGTTGTAGAAAAGCAAGTAAGAGGAAATATGATTTGCTTTCTGAAGGATGGGAATACATGTGTTTATTATCCTCAAATAACAACTAATCCTCAGTAAGCCCTTACTGTGCGCCAGGCCCCATGCTGGGTGTTTCCCCACTCTCAATCCCCACAATAGCCCACTTTACAGATGGGCAGACTGAGTACACAGAGGCTAAAGGATCTGCCCCACGTCACTGAGAAGATGAGTGGTAGGCTGAGCTTTGAACCCCCGGCAAGGAGTGTCTAGAGGGCCTGCTCAGAACCATTACGGCAAATGCCCCCAGCAAGCAGCACAGGGCAAAAGCCTGCAGAGGGGCAGGTCTTGGAAATCAAAGATGGCCCAGGGGCAGCCAGCCTGCATGTACCAAACCCCCCAGGCTGTAGAGACCATCTCTGGTAACCCTAGCAACTTCCCAGACCCATTGGCTTATCCATTTGCCTTTGTCCCCACGCCCCACCCCCAGTCCTGGTCACCAATGCTTGGGGGGCTTTTACCTGCAGCTGGCCCAGCCCCAGGCATGGCAGACACCGGGATCTAGAACTAGCTGTGCTGTCAGAAACTCAGTATTCAGAGTCCCCGGGGAGCTCTGGGCAGCCTCGTGCCATTTGAGCTCTGGCCTTCCCTCTGCCCCTGGCCTGTTGGCTCCCTCTAAAATACTGGCCTTGTTTCCTGACTGCCACTCCAGTACCTGGGGACCTGAACCCTGACCTTCTTTGCCTGCTTCCTCCTACCACCCCCAAGGGAACGACCCTGCTCCTGACACCTCCAGTCTCTGGTTAGGGTTACATGCCAAGTAAAACGAGCACCCAGGAGGGGAAAGGAAAGGCGGGAGCTTTGCTAAGGGCTGTGTGCTAGGCCCCATGCCAGCCAGGGGCTGTACTTTCCTGCCTTATTCATTTAACCCACCCAACAACCTTACGAGGTGAGTAATAGTATCGCCATTTTACAGATGAGGAAACTGAGGCTCAGGGAGGTTAAATAACTTCACCAATATCACACCAGAGTGGAGGACCCTCGTCTGACATGAAAGCCCATGCTGCTAACGAGGATGCCATACGGTTATGACAATAACAAACCTCACTCGGTTTCCTAGTGTGACCCTAGAGGAGATAATACCATCTCCACTTACACAGCACTGATACCCAAACAGGTTAAGCGGTGTGCTCAGATCACTCAGTTGAGAATAATACCAGCGCCTAACACAGCATACACTGTGTGCCCAGCACCCTGCTAAGCACTTAGCATACACTGTCACATTCCATTCTCATAACACTATAAGAAAGTACTATTATATTATTATTATTATTATTATTCCCACTATACAGATGGGGAAACTAAGGCTTAGTGAGCTAAGAGAAATTACCCAAAGTCACTGTAGTAAATGCCTTCCCAGCAGCCACACCCCTTTCCCCATTCCCAGAGTGCCCCACTTTTGTCCAGGTGCCCACCCTTCTCCAAGTGACTCAGGGGAGCATAACCTGGGAATCTTCATTACTCTGAGCCAATCACGGTAGTCCCTTTCATCCTAACAGTGATTGGTTTAGGAAGAAGCATGTGACCCAGTTCTGGCCAATAACATATGAGGAAAGCCTGCTGAAGGGCTTCTCGGGAAAGTTTTCTTGCTCTTAAAAGGCCATGTCCATTAAGAGTTGGGTGCCCCCTTCTTCCACTGGACATTGTCACTTCTGAATGTGATGACTGGAACTACAGCAGCCATTTCAACACCATGAGGCACAATGAGGAGGATGTGCCAACATGCAGAGGAGACAGCCAGAGCTGTGGAAAGGACGTGAGTTCTTACTATTCAAGCCTCTGATGTCATTTTTTTCCATTACCTACAGCCTAGCGGATCTAGCCAAAAGAACGTGAACTTCAGTCTTTCTGGCTCAAGGTTAAAGCCCAGAGCTTGTATACATACACTGCTCTGAAGACTCGGTATTAGGCTGTCAACCTGGACAGACCCAGCACGGTTCCATCCCCTTGGCCTCAGGCCTGCCTGGTTTACTCCTACGTAGAAAGCACAGGCCAGGGCCCAGGCCCAGCCCAACCACCCAACCCTGAATCAAAGTCCCAGCAGGGGGACTTTGACAAGGACCCCAGCAGGGTCCCTCAGCAGATGACCCACGATGGAAGGAAGATCCTGGAGCCAGCCTCTGCCCCTTGGGAACCAAGTCTCATTTCATTCTCCATTTCTACTGCCTTCCTCTGCCACTGCCCCATAAATCTCCAGTTTATTAATCCTTTACATGAAGCAGTCGGCGCGGGATCCTGATTTACTCCCTGTTCATAAAACGCTGAGAAATTAAAGATGGAAATTACCCAGAAGGACACCGAGCCTCCAGTGGGGAGTCCCAAAGCAATTGCTGGCCCCGAACCAGGTCCTCTCTGCCCTTCCCACCTTCCGAGCTCCAGTGATGTCATTCACTGTCCTCACCCTGCAACCAAGAAGCAAGGGGCCCTTCCCTGAGCGTAGGCACCCCTCGACCCCTGCGCGTACCCACCTCTCAGACCCTGCTCTACACAAAGCAGGGGAGGAAGCGCCATGGTTTCCCTGAAAACCCATTGCAGAGACTCCTACTTTTTGAAGATTTTCCTCGTCTTAAATACCTTTCGCCACACATGAGTGGAAAAAATTAAGTTGCGGACAAAAATTAGGAGGCTGATTAAAGCAATTCAAATGTCAAAATATATAACTAATCCAGAGACATGGCCAGGAGGGAAAATGGAAACTGACTCCCCACCCAGGGGTCTCCACTGCCCACGATCATCCTCAGGTCTCCAGCCTCCAACCGCTTCACCCCAACACCCCCCGAGACGCTCCAGGTACTCAGAGCACTGACCTTCTCTACAGCCCAGCAGACCCTGGATCCTCCTAGCGAGACCCTGGAGGGGTCTCCATACTGTCCAGTCCCCACATCTCTCAGGCTACTCCCAGAACTGGCTGACAAGTCCCACCTCTTCCCCACCGGTCAGGGAGAGCCACGGGCAGCCATCAGTGCTTCACATCAAGGGCCAAGACGACCCCAGTCCAGCATGACAGCAAATCCTTTGCCCCCACTTCGTGCCAGGGACAGCACTGGGTACGGGGTCCCTGTTTGACCAGGTCCCTGAGGCTCTTACTGTGGCTTTGAAGTTGTAAGACTATAGTGAGGCCGGGCGTGGTGGCTCTGCCTGTAATCTTAGCACTCTGGGAGGCCAAGGCGGGAGGACCATTTGAGCTCAGGAGTTGGAGACCAGACCAAGAGGGAGACCCCGTCTCTACTAAAGAGACCCCTTTCTCTTACTAAAAATAGAAAGACATTAGCTAGACAACTAAAAATATATAGAAAAAATTAGCCGGGCATGGTGGCCCAGATCTGTAGTCCCAGCTACTCAGGAGGCTGAGGCAGGAGGATCACTTGAGCCCAGGAGTTCGAGGTTGCTGTGAGCTAGGCTGACTGCACGGCACTCTAGCCCCGACAACAGAGTGAGACCCTGTCTCAAAAAAAAAAAAAAAAAGGACTGTAGTGAGTACAGAGCATCAGGGAACAGAAAGACAAGGCACTGAGCCCAACAGAGAGAGGGGAGCTCAGAGGGGACTTCCTGGAGGAGGCAGCGTCTGGGCTGAATTGTGGAGGGCAAGTCAGGGAGACCGAGGAGGGCGGGAAGGGCGTTGCAGTCAGGAGACAGCATGAGCGGCGGCAGGGAGTGGGTAGGGAGGTGTGATGCGGCCCGCGTGCTCCGGGGGAGGGAGGCCTAGAAGCAGCGTGGTGCCACCAAAGCGTAACTCGCAAGGTGGATTAGGGAGCGAGGAGGGCCCCGGCCACTGGGCCTTGACCGTGTGCTAATGAGTTTTGACTTTATCCCGAGGGCAATGGGGAACCGTTAAAAGGTTTCCGACAGGCAGGGATATGGTCCAGTTTGCACTTCAGAAAGATCCTTCCACCTGCCATGGGGACTGTGGACCGTAGACCGGGAGGGACAGGGAGGGCGGGCGAGCAGGCCGGGCCAGGCAGCGGGCCCCTGAGCGGGGAGTGGCTCTTCAGTCGGGGCGCAGGCCGGGTCTGCCCTCAGCACCACCCACACCGCCAATGCCACAGATGGGGTCTGGATGGGACGAGGAAGAACGAGGGGCATTCTGGGGATTCCAGGGGGGCCTGGGAAGGGCTGCGCTGGAGGGAAGGAAAACAGCTCGAACTCTAGTCCTTCGGCCCAGAAGGGTCCCTGGTGCGACTCCATGCCTACCTGGACCCGGTGGCTGTCTGCAGGCAGCTTCCTGTCACCCCCAAGCACCCACGGCCCCCTCCTGCCTCCTCTCGGCCTCCAGCTCCTCTTCATGCCCCTGGCTGGGGAGGAGGCTCTGCCACCTCCTCCCCATGGGAAAGGAGGGGGCAGAGGCGCCCAGCCAAGCACCCGAGAAGAACGACACTGGTGTCCCCACCAGCTCACACTCCAAATTCCCTCGGTCCTCATTCTCAGGCCCCTCCTGTGCCAGCTATGGGTCACACCCCGCTCCCCAGCCCAGCACACCCTTCCCTTGTCCATTGGCGACACGGTCCAGGTGCCCCCCACTGCCAGGGTCCTGGTGTCTGTGTACTGACCTCCGTCACACCTTGTCACACAGGTTGTTGTGTCCGTTTATTTCCACTAGACACAATGCCTCAAGACAGGGACCGTGTAACCTTCACTCCTAAGCGGAGTGCTGCTTGTGATTCTCAGGAGGGCTCAGGAATGCTTGGGTGAAGAACCTTCCAGGGGAACCCGGGGGTGGGGTTTCCTCCTCAAGGCGCCCAGTCTGCCCAGAGACGGTGTGTTTCCTGGTGACAGTGGGGTCCAAGACCTTGCCCACTTCCAGTCACTCCCCCCAAGAAAAAGACCACCCCAACTGCCCAAAACAATACCCCCAAAACTGACATTCTCACCATTTCTCCTCCAAATAAGGACATTAGCAAGCATGTTTTCAGTGCCTTTATCTCTAATTCTCAAATGATCCTGCAAACGCCACTGGCCTGCAGAGGGGCCTGAGCATGACCGTGGGCAAGCTGAGTCACCTCTCTGGCCTCTGTTTCCTCATCTGCAGAGTGAGTTGACATGAGGACCTCCCTCCCAGAGTGGCTTGGGAGAACTGAACGAGCAATCCGTTGAAGACGCTGGCAGGTGGCTCCCTGCCACGCGTGGCCATCTCCCGCTGGGCCCAGTGCTGTCTGGAGGCCAGGCTGTCCGTCCCCAGGGAGGGTGGGGAGAGGCCCACTCCTGAATGATAAGTGAACCAATAGACCAATCTCTTATCAGGGTGGGTATAGATTATAACAGGAAGCTTTTGGGGTTGGTGTCTTCTGTGGCATTAGAAGTATCATTAATTATGCATTAAGTGTTTGAAAGGAAAAGACATCAGTATCCTATAGGATATATTTGCATAGTAATAGAGGATTGATTAGATGCAATATCTATACTGAGGGCTATAGGGATTTAGGTCCTGGGGCTTCACAATGGCGGTAAATTACAGCCACAAAAATCTCTGCGATAGTAAATAATGGCATCCAAATTGCTGGAGGGACTCTCAGCGCCTGCTGATGAGAGCTGGGCGGCCACTCGGCCAGGAGGGGATTAGCAGGGCAGGGCCCCGGGTCCCCGCTGCTGGGAGCCCAGTCTTCTGGGTGTGCGACTCCCACCCCAGCCCACCGCTGAAGTGAGCCAGAAACTTCTGCCCACCCCAGTCTGCAGATGCTCCAGAGAAAGGCTGGAAGCTGCTTCCTAAACCTGGATTTTGCTCAAGGCTCTTCTGCAATTCTCTCTGGGAGTACAAAGAAAATGCATGTGCTGCTTCTCAAACCGCAGATTGTGTGTCCTCTTCCAATGAGGAGATGGGGAAGGCTGGAGGAGACCCCCTCCCACTCTTGGGGAGATGAAGGTCACCAAAACCCCCACAGTCTGGAGCCCAGGAGTGCTGCCCAGAGGCAGAAGGGACAGGCTCCTACCTAAGCGGTGCTGACAATAATAAGTGTTTACTGTGTGCCAGGCCAGGTCTAGTCCATTGCATGGATTAACTCGTTTAAGTGCCACAAGCAGCCCTGTGCAGTAGGTGCTATCAAAGCCCTAACTGTACAGGTGAGGAAACTGAGGCAAGGAGTGATCTCCCCTAGACATCAGCATCGCTCACCCCCTCACCTCCTCCGGGATATAACTGAAAGGCCACTCTTTGTTGCAGACCTCCCCCAACCACTCTATTTAAAACTGCAAACCCACCCCTACCCCATCACTCCCTCTTCACCTTCCCTGCTTTTTGCCACATGGTTTGTCGTCTTCAAATACATCATGTCATCTACGAACGTATCTTGCTTCTAGTCTGGCTTCCTCCATGAGAATGCAAGGGATTGTCTGTCTCGTACTGTTCACTGCTGCGTCCCCAACAGCTAGAACAGCCCGGCACACTGCAGGTGCTCAATAAATGTTCGTTGAATGAGTAGAGCTTGGGTCACTCGCTCAAGGTCACCTGGCTTTAAATGGCAGAGCTGGGGTTCAAACCCAGGCACTCTGGTCTCTGACTCAGTGTTCTAAATGATCACACCTCACCCAGGAAGGACAGTCTCCTGTCTAAGACCTGTACAGGTGTCATGGGGGACCCAGGCTCCCCACGGCTGAATGAAACTCCACAGGCAATGGTGAGCTGTGAGCCTCTTCTATTCCCCTGAACTGAGTCAGGAACGCCAGGTCTTCTGGGAACAGCTCCCATCTGGCTTTGTGGACAAAGACATGCAGACCGGAGAAACGACCCTCTCCAAAACCCTCCTGTCACTGCTGAGCACAGAGCAGTCTCTCACCTGCTCAGGAACTGCCGATGGCACCTTCTGCCTGCAAGGTGAGGCCCAGGCTCCAGCACCTGGCCCCGTAGTGGGTTAATTCATTGATTAAGCGTAGCTGACTCAGACCCTATTTAAGTGCCTTCCCAGGTTGCCTCGGCCCCACCTGCCTGCCAGGCCAGCAGCTATTTCTGGGTGGAGAGCCAGGCCACCGCTACCACCGTCTCATCTAAGGCCACTGGCTATCCAGCCTCCCCCAGGGTGAGGGCCCGGCTCTGCCACTGCCTCTGGCACGGCCTCCACTGCACCCTCCTCAGGAGCCACGGCAGCCGCAGCACCCAGGTTCCGCCACGCACCGGGACCACTTCTGTGCCCATGGGGACCACTTCTGCACCCACCGGGACCACCTCTGCGCCCACGGGGACCACTTCTGCACCCACCGGGACCACCTCTGCGCCACACCACAAGGCACAGGATCTGGCTTCTCTAGAGGCTTCCCAGAAGGGCCAGGGGATACGACCCAGAAGTACAGGGGAATCTCAGACACACATTCTCATTCCCACAGCAGGAATCTCAGACGATGAGAGACCAGAGCAGATAAACTCCCTCCCTTCAACCCTCAACAAACCGTTCTGAGTGACAGCGGTCCCACTCGCCTAAGGGGAGGCATCCCTCATGGCTAAGCAGCCAGCTTTCTTTCTCCCAAGCTGTGCCTGGCATTTGCATTTCCTCCTTCTTTGCCTCACTCTCCTCTTCCTCTCCCTCCCGGTGCCCCGAGGCTACACCCCTGCCCCCCAATAAAGCACCAGCACAGTTTTGCCTCAAGCTCTGTCTTCTGGGGAACCTAAGATCTGCTCAGCAGGGGATGGCCCGGGTGCTCGGCTCAGAGTCCAGACGCACAAGAGAAGACGACTGCTTGACTCTGAGGAGGAGACAAGAGCCTGCTGACCCCTGGACCAGGGGAGAGTGGGGACCGGAATCCTTGGAGACACACGCAAGGATTTTCCTGCTTCCTGAGCTGCCTTTGCAAATGCTTCCACCCGTGGGAAGGCACAAGCAGCTGGAGCTCCCCCAGAGCTGGACTTCCTGAAAGGCAGGGGAGGGATTCAAGCCTGTGGCCTGTCACTAGTCTGAGCGGTTTCTGAGTAACAATTTCCATAGTATGTGTAAAAGACATACAATGGAACCTCTGTGTCCTAACAAGCTCATGGAGACCGGCCGTGCTAACGTTTACTGAGTCTTTGCTGCATCCTGGGCACTAAGCTAAGCCTGTTACCTGCATTGCTCATTTCATCTTTACTACGGCAACCCTATGTACTAATATTAAGTACGTTTATTATATCCCTTTTATAGATAAGAAAACAGGTGCTCAGACAGGTTAGGTAACTTGTCAAAAAGCATGCATCCAATTAGTGGCAGAGCCAGGACTCAAATCCACATCTAAAGAGGGAATGTCCTGCCTGTGATGGCCCATAAGGAACATGCTTTGTGGGTACAGCCTTCCTGGGGAATCTTTTGGGGTTGGTGTCTTCTGTGGCATCAGAAATATCACTAATTATGCATTAGGTGTGTGAAAGGCAAAAACGGCCTTTGTCTCTTTGTTTCCCAAGAGGCCAGCCCGGCACCACAGTCCCTCCCCAGCCAGGGAGGGTCATAGAGGCGCTGCAACATGCAAGGCGACCCTTCCTCCCCCTACAGAGGGAAGTCTCGGGGCTTGGGAAGCAAGCAACAGACACAAGTTGGACTGCCTGTCCCTGGCTGTGACCTGCTCTCTTGGGATCTGGCCCAAACAACACATGGATGAGCAATCGTCTCCCCCACCTGCTCCCCCAGGGCCCACGGTCTCTACCCACTGAACTAGGCCCTCTGCTCAGTACACTGTCACCGCGTCCCCCACGCTGGAGGCCCAGTGAGGGGTAGTGGGCTGGGAGGAGGGGCTGAGGGGGAAAAGCAGAGGCTTCTGAGGCTTCTAGCCTGCCCCAGCCCCACAACGCCGGGAGGGAGGTCTAGACCAGAAAGAAGTAAAGGCAGAAAAATTCTTAATATAATGACCTTCAAGAAGAGCAACTACATTTTACCTTGAAAACTGCAGAACGGAAAGCAGAGTCTATATAGACAATGCAAATGATATGCAAACATGAATGCAAATGCGCCGGGCCTGCCACGCCACGGCTTTCTCATGCCGCCTAGGTACCTCTAGAGGGAGGTAGGGGAAAACGCACAGAGGGCAATTAGGGAGGGCTCTGGGACCTGCCAGAGGATTTTAGGGGGCACAGAGGGGACAGGCACCTTACAGACCTTAGAGAGGACCCGGTCCAGGTCTCTTTGTGCACCGTGAAGCTTCCCAACCCCCTGAGATCTCCGGTAGTGCCAGCCCTGCAACACACACACACACACACACACACACACACAGCAGCCATGCATTCATGGAAACACTGACACGGAGACACACAGCCGCTCACAGACACACCGCACTATCCCACCCTACACACAGAGACACACACACTTACTCCTTGTCCACACTGCCACACTCAGAAACACGGATAAAAGCAGACGCATACAAACATACACGGCAACACGCCAACACAGGCACACACATCTCCACGCTGACCCAGTGCAGCAAGTCAAATAGCTCTATCTGGAAAAGAAAGAAATCTAGATGAACCCCTCCTGTGTGCCAGGCGTAGTGCAGGAACGTTAAATCCTCATTTAATCTTCACACGTTAAGATGTGACAGCGATTATCCCAGCATTTACTGCTAAGGAAAAGGAGGCCCGGGATGAGCTGATCCGCCCCACCCCATCCCATAAACAGGAAAGAGTCTGCGCCCTCCCCTAAGCTTCCCCAGCCACAGCGGGACACAGAAGTCATGTCAGCTCCTCACTGGCCACCTCCAGGTCCTCTCCCTTCTAGCTTCCTCAGGGACACTCCAGCCCTCCTTCGTCTTGCCCTAGCCCCGCCCTGCTGCCGGAGGGTGCTCTGGGAGGCAACCTCGCGTTAACTCTGGTCTACGTGTAATCTAATTTGGAAATCTACTGGGGGAGGAAGGAAATCACTTATTTCCACCCAAATGAGATACAAGACCGGATTTTCAGTTGCCACCTGTCTCTGGGGGTGAATGTTCATAAGAGAAGAATGACTCTTCCCCCAAAAGTATACAAACTTTAAATGCTACCCTGCCCACCCCCTCCTACACACACACTCAAAAAGAAATGTGCTTTTCAGAGCAAAGGATGAATAAGCTTTCTCACTTCCTGCCATTAACTCACCGTGTCGCTGTGAGCAAGTCACCCACCCTCTCGGTCACAGTTCCCTCGTTTGCCTGCGAGAGGTGGGACAAGCCGATTCCCGAGGCTGCTTCCCTCTCCCACTTTGCATGCGCCCTGACAGTACAAGGGCCCGAGGCTGACAGTGCCTCATGGTGTCTCCCAGGACTGTCCCCTGGTCCTGGGGACTCACTGCTGATGCTGGGATCCGAGAGGAGCTAAGGCTGGGCCTCGGCCAGGGAGGCAGGACGAGCCAGACCCAGCCCCAGGGTGAGAATTCCCACATCACCCCTGGACCTCTGGCCTGACAGCCTGGGACACTCTCCATCCGCCTGGTAACTTCCAGGGGTGCAAGAGCAGGTGCTGGGAGCAGGGGCGACCTTAAAATATAATAAGGTCATGACTGTTGGACTGAACCACAAGGGCTGCAAAATGCCAAATTGTTGGTTTTGAGTGTATTTTAGGCCCTTAAACTCCCTTTCCAAATTAATATTCGTGGCACTGGCATGCCACTTATTTGCATATGTAGATTACTGCTCATCCTCTGCAGGAAAAAAGTTTTGGGGTGTTTTTATTTATTGTATTTATTTTAAGCTTGGATGATAAACCAGGCATGTCAGGCAGGGAAAGGGCAGGTTCCAAGGACAGGAGTGGGCTCAAAATAATGCTTGCTCTGAGAAAAGACAGGTCCTAGACGCACAGGGGTAAGTTACCTCTACCCTGGCCCTGGCATCAGTTCCAGAACAGCCCTCCTGAGGTCAAGCCATGAAGCCCTTTCCCCAGGGAAGCACGGCTGCCTCTCGTGGCCCCACACAAGCCTCTGGAAGACCAAGCCCGTCACGGTCACTCAAGCTCACCATCGGAAGGCAGGCATTGGGTGACTTGGGGAAAGTCACTTGAACTCTCTGAGACCGTGTTCCTGAGGACAGTAACCTGCTTTACAAAGTTGTTGTAAGACACAAACTGGAAAACAAATGCACCCGAAAACAAAGGCAGTCCTTGTTCCGGTACCGTGCCTCATCTCTCCCTCTGTCAGTACCGTCCACTCCGCTAGCTGCCGTCCAGGAAGCTCCATGTCCTGCACACTGTCACCCAAAGCCTCCTGAAGACCCGAGGACTAACGTTGAGTCCCCCTCTGCTCTGTCCTGGCTTCACCCCTCTTTCCTGCACCAAATGATGTGTCTTAATTGCTCCACCAGAAATCTCAGAGTCCACTGTGAGACTCTAGAGGTTCCTGAATAATTCCACAGTCCTGGGGACACAGTGGGACACGAGGGAAAAGAGCCTGGCACATCGGGGCCCACACGGGGTGGTAGAACCTCAGGGAGATGCGGGAAACAGCGTGGAGGAAAGAATACCTCTACGGCCCCCACTCCTCTCCTGGGGGCTGAGTGGGCCTCGCAGGGCACCCAGCCCTTCCTAGCCCCCATCTCCTCCTCTGTAAAATGACAAGAATCTCAACTTCACAGGTTTGTTGCAAGGCTGAGTTAAAACAGTACCTAAAAATCACCTAGAGTGGTGTCCAGCACAGAGCAGAAATTCATTAAATTTAGTCCCCTCCCCCAACTGAGGTTAAGAAAAAAGCAGTAAAGATTAATTGATTTTTCAGGTAACTATTCCTGTGATTTATTAATTCAATAAATACTCATTGAAGTGTTATGTGCCTGCTGATCCTAACACTGGATACAAAGAAGGATACACCCTCACACACCCCATCTTGGATCTCAGTGGTCTTACATCCAGGAAGACAAGGAACACACCAACAAAATGTTAAACGATGACACCAGCCACATATCATCAAGTACCGCATTTGTGGTGTAGGCGGCAGTAACTGCTGCAAAAGTTCAGGGGAAGAAAGATCAATGCTTCCAGATCACTGTGGGCTCCAGCGGTCAGGGAGAGTCTAATGAGGATGCAGGTCTTTTTTTTTTTTTTTATTTTTTTATTTCGGCATATTATGGGGGTACAGATTTCAAGGTTTCAATAAATGCCCTTTCCCCCCCTCCCCCCACAAGTCTGAGTCTCCAGCATGACCATCCCCCAGATGGTGCACATCTCACTCATTATGTATGTATATACCCGCCCCCTCCTCCCTCCCCCCTGTCCAATACCCTATTACTGTAGTACCTATGTGTCCACTTAGGTGCTGCTCAGTTAATACCACTTTGCTGGTGAGTATATGTGGTGCTTGTTTTTCCATTCTTGGGATACTTCACTTAGTAGTATGGGTTCCAGCTCTAACCAGGAAAATATAAGATGTGCTATATCACCGTTGTTTCTTAGAGCTGAATAGTACTCCATGGTATACATATACCACATTTTATTAATCCAGTCTTGGATTGATGGGCACTTGGGCTGTTTCCACAGCCTTGCGATTATAACATTGCAGGTCTTAAAGGAAAGGGTGATTTGGGTTAAATGCAGGGAAAGCCGGAGCCTGGAGCTGAGGGGGCCAGGGCGGTGCGGGCCCAGCAGGTAAGGATGGGGGGCAGGAGGCTGGCAGATTATGGAGACTTTAAATGTTGAGTTGAGGAGTTTGAGCTTCATCCCGTGAGTCCCATGGAGAAAAGGCAAGGTAATGAGTTCATAAAAACCACGGTTTGGTATGACTGGAAGGGGAAAGAGATGGGAGGCTAGAAGTTAGCTCCCAGAGCAACATGATGGGCTTGCAGCCTGGATTCTGGACTCACTGCCACCTCGTCTTTACTAGAATGTACAACTGTCGCATTTACAGAGCCCCACAGACTAATCCTGGAGACATACGTCCCCATATACACCCATGCACAGTGCCCTCAGGATGGCAGAGCAAGAGACGGTGCCACCACCCAGCTGAAGGCGGAAAGAATCTGAGCAAAGAGGACTCTCGTGTCAAAAGGGAGGACGCAGCCACAAAACAATGGAAACAAAAGGAAAGCCGGTGCTTGAATGTTGGACGTAGAGTGTGGGGAGGAGTGGGGACATGGAAAGGTGTTGCTAAGGTTTTGAGCCCAAGCATCTGGGAAGATGGTGCTGCCGACAACAAAAATGAAGAATCTACAAGGGGAGATCGCTTGAGAGATAGGAAAATATTAGATTTCATTTTAGGCAGGAAGATTTCATGATGGCAGCCAGGCATCCAAATACTACTACAGGTAATAACATCTAATCAGCTGAAATGTGGTCTGACAGGTGGAGACTGATGAGGCATCTGGGACTGGAAACCAAGAGTCCAGGACTGGCGAGGGAGCCCCTGGTGGCCTGCCTCCCAGAACTATGCTGGTCAGCACTGACCATATTTGCATTGACTATCAAAGCTACTGTGATTATAGAGATAAGATCTTATCTTGGCCTGATGGTCCCATTTTGCCACTGAGAAAAGAAAAGCAAGAGGAAGCAAGTTGGGCAGAAGGAGCTTATTAACCTGTTTGTCCTTAAATGCTGGAGTTCCAGTATGCATCAGGAACCACCTCCTCCAGGAAGCCCTCCCTAACTACTGTGGTTTCCACTGATGTCATGCTCCTCCTATAATGTCTGGGCTACGAGTCATAATTATTTACTCTCTGGTTCTGTTATCTTACTATTTGATGGTCTAGATCTGCGGTCCCCAACCCCGGGGCTGCAGCCCAGAACCAGGCCGCATATCTCCACCTGAGCTCCACCACTGCCCACTCCTTCCCACATCCGTGGAAAAACTGTCTTCCATGAAATCGGTCCCTGATGCCAAAAAGGTTGGGGACCACTGGTTTACGTGGTCTAGTCATCACACGTCACCTGCACTAGATTAGAAATTCTTTGAGTCAGAGATCAATCTTCAAATAATCTTCTACTTCTCTTGTACTAATCAATTGTAAATATTGAGCTAATTCAGCTTTATCTTCCCAGTAAATCCCCATTGTACAGATAAGTAAACTGAGACACAAGAGGTGAAATGCTTTGTCCAGGCTCACAGGGCTTAAAAGGAACAGAAAGAGAATTCAAACCTAGCTCTTGAAATCTACAGCAGACACTGTTAAATGCTCCATTCTCCATTCCAAGACCATCCTATTTTTGTTCCTCTGTGGCCCTACACACAAATTAAGATTGTTCCAGGCCAATTATGATGATCTCCTTCCCTTGCCTGTTGTTGGTTCAGGCAAGACACGTCATTCACAATTGTGGCCAGACACAAGGGAAAGTCTGCTTCTGGGAAAGGCTCCCCTCCTGCCTTTTCCGCCTCTGCAGGTGATTGTGAGGGTATCACACCTGGAACTGCCGCAGCCATCTCCTGACCTTGAGAACAGGAAAGATCAAAAGCATGTGGATCTTTGGTGATGCTGTTGAATCCCTGAAAGAACCAACCTTGGGACAGACATAGCCCAGACCTCTCCTTATGGGAGATACCAAGTTCCTTATTGTTTCAGCCAGTTGAGTTCATGTCTGCTACCTGCAGCCCTGACCCCCACTCCAATCAAGGGCTTTTGTCACTATGGATACCTGAGCTATCCATTATGGAAGATACAAGTGAAAGTCCTGGTTTCTGCCTTCACTGTGCCTATCCCAACACTAGGCGTTCAGTAAGTGTTCAATCTATATTTGATTAATTGATTCTCCCCTTGCTCACCAGGTATAGGAGATATATTCCCTGAAGGCATCCTTCTTCCCTTTACTAAGCCGCACTGATCATTTCTAAGTTGCAGCCTCACATTTTGACTGTGGTCTCAACATTACTCAGCAGGTCCTTCCCTGTGGTGTCCCTGCACCACTGAGACTCAACCTAAGAGCAAGGTACTCGCCCTTGGCCCGCAGAGACCATCAGCGAAACTCCACATTCCTAAATATTTGTTCTTTGAAATGTCTTTCTCAATTAGTTCTTCCCCGATGTTTGAGAGTCAGGCTGAATTCCAACTTCCTGCTCCAGAACAGACATGTTGAGCCTGCATGATTACTGCAGCCAGCTTTATTTGCTATATAAACATGGATTTTTGCTCCTTCTCAACTATAAAATAATCGATAAATAGAATCCAGATGAAAAGTGCCTGCATTTAGGAGAACAACTCTTTTATGGTTCTTTTCTTTTGGGTCTAATTAACACATTGGGGATAAAGTGTGCTGTTAACATTTCATTTACCAGCTAAGTTGAAACGCAAACTCTCCTCCTGCTGCTGAGATACGGCTTCACATCAGAAATACAGGCAAGACAGACAGAGTTTCGAAACATTTTGCAATGCTCAACAAACGGATCTGTAAACCTGTGATGTGGACTTCCTCTACTGCCTCTCTGTTCACATTGGCTCTTCAATATTTTTTCTCTTCTCCCCTAAGAACACATTGCATCGTTACTGTCAGATGAAACACAGATAGTCCTATTAGCAGGAGAAGCAATCTCTCTGACTTTTCTCTGTTTCTTTCAAATGAAGACGACATGACTTTTTGGACAATGACCACCCAGGCCATGAAAGTTTCATGAGGGGCTCTCAGAGTGGATGATGCCTTTTCAATTATAACACTGCTATAATAAACCCCCACAGAGCCACGGGGCATGCAGTCTACAACCAACACATGACACCCATTTATTCCCTAATTATATTGCAATATGTTTTCTCTTTGTGTGTGTGTGCTGATGAAGATAAAATATTCTTTTAATTCTATGGTCTCCTGGGGGGTAAGGGAAAGGGGGTTGTCCTAGGAGTTCCTAGAGCTAAATCACAGCCTTTGTTCGAGGCTCCCCCATTGCATAATCTCAAGAAAATCGCTCCCTCTCCCTTGTCTACCACACTGGTTCTCAAACTGTGGTCTCCAAAACAAGAGCATCAGCATCACCTGGGAACTTGTAAGAAACACAAATTACTGGACCCAGGTCTAGATCCACTGAATCAGAAACTTGGAGGGTGGGGCCCAGTAATCTGCTTTCACCAGCCCTCCACACTGAAGTCTAAGAACCACCAGTCTACAAAACAGGAAGAAACGAGCAGCATTTTAAATTGAAACAGCTATCAGGGACACTGAGATTCCATAGGGCCTGGGCCCCCCTTACTGCATAGCTGTCCCAGTCTGCAGATTCAGGGATCCCTTTACCCATCTGTGCAATGGGGCTCCAGAGCTCCCCAGGCAGCTGTGAATGCTGAAATGTAAGAGGCACATGGTTACCTGGCACCAGTCTCTATGGATACGTAGCAAGATCACAGTTGCCAACACTCACCAGCTCCCTCCTGCCATACTCTGACTGGCAAAAGCTCTGCACAGCAGTTCTTCAATGCCACATCTAAGGTCATCAACGCAGCTGCCTCTGGGTTACCCCTGGCAACCAGGAGCCGGGGGCACGGAAGCCCATGAAATCTCCAAATCTCATAGCCAACGGCTTCAAACCTTTCACCTCGGGGCCTTGAACCACTAGAGGGAAGGTTCGGAATTCTCTTTGCTGTGTTGTCCCTTATCAGCACTTCTTCAGACATCTTCTGTGTATTTGCCTCCACTCCACAACCAGACTTTAAGCCTGGGGAGGACAGTGCCTAGAACACCCGCAAGGTGAGGCAGGGGATTCATTGCTGTCTGGCTCATCCCTGTCGCCCCAGCGCCCACACCAGTGCCCAGCACAAAGTAGGAGCTCCAGAACTGTTTGTTGACTAAATGTTCCTGCCCATCGTAAGACCAGAACACTCAAGTATCTAAATTCTAAAAGTTATTGTTGGGAAGGGGCAAATAAATGATTAAAACCCCTGGGAACAATGAGAAAGGAAAAAGAAGCAAGACCCAGAATATTTCCCAGCTGGAAGCACGATCCTTGGCTCCCAGGGGGGCTGACTTTCCAGCAATTGCTCACCCTAGACTTAGGACCAGCAGACCTCCCAGGCCAGCTTCTGGCTTAAGTACCCAGCGGCTGGCTCTTCTAGCTGCCCTGGTGCTTCTCACTCAAGGCCAAGTGCTCACTGGCCCTGGCTGTGATGTCCTTTGACCAGCCACTTAGCCAGTCTTGAGCTTTCCCGCCTCCCTCTTAGGACTCAAGCCCTGTGCCCCACAAATTTGCCTCCTCCCCCAACTAGACATCTACCCAAGATTCAGTTCCAAATCTCGCCCTCTCCAGAAGTGATTTCACCTGCGAATGGCTACATGCAATCACTTCCCAGACTACAGAACTATGGCTGCCCTTTCCCTATGAACTGCACGTTAAGGGGCTGAGTTCTGTCTCAATTTACCCCCAGACCCTGGTGCAGGCACAGAACAGTGTAACAAACTGTCACATAGGTGATTTGTCCCTGGGACATGACCCCAGCACAGCACCTAACAAGGAAATCCAGGGACAGGTCCTCTGCCTCTAACCTCACACCTACCCACCCAGCGCTCCAGCCTGTCCAGGCGTGCAGTGGCCTGACTGGGAACCGCTGCCCTGTGCTAGGAAAGCAGTACAGTCAGTGCGGAATATTAGCAAACGCCTTGACCTGGGACTCAGACGACCTGGTTTGCCTTCCCCCCTCCACCCCTAACCAGCTCTAAGCAAGTCCTTTTCGCTTCTCTGGGCCTCGGTTTGCTGATCTGTGAGATAGGAAGAGGTGGAGACTGCAGTCGTGGACTTCGAATTTCTAGCAGCTTAAACGCGAGGTGCACAACGGAGAGCGGCGCGCGGCGTGCACCAGCGCGGATCGGAAGACGCGCAGAACCGTGTGCTGTGGGCGGTCTGTTCAACGCCCTCGGGACACCCCGCCCCCGGGACACCCACGTCGCCCGGAGCGACGACCGAAAGACCCTCTCCTCCAAGCCCCCAGCGTTTGCTCCCACTACACCTGCGCTCACCCTCTCAACAGACTCCCACGGCACTCCAACAAGGAGGGGGGCCGGCCCCGCTGGCTCCGAGAAGCGGCGCGCGCCGGCGAGTCCTCCCGGACTGTGGCAGCGGGCGGAACGGCGCCCCCGGCAGGCACCGACTGCCCCCCCCCGGCCGCCGCGCGCCGCCACCTGGCCGGGGCACTAATCCCTTTCCCCGGCAGGGCGCGGGAGTGGCCCGATGCCAGCACGGGTACCCGCGCCGGAGCCAGCCTGAAGCCCAAACCGTCCCAAAGGCCTCCTCCAGTGCGCCCGGCTCCGGCCGCTCCGGGAGGTGGAGAGTGGGAGCGGAGCCACACTGCAATATTTGTCTAGAGAACATGACCACCCGGAAGCGAGTCAGCCTGGCCTCGCAGCGCGGGCTGCGGGGGACCGATCCCGAGAGGCGGCCACCGCGGGAAGGAGCCCGGGAGCCCAGGTCCAGGAGAAAGTCGCGGGGCTTGGGGGCCCCGGGATGGCCACACCGCGGCTCGGCGCCCCCGGACTCCCGGCAGGGGAGGGCTCCGTCCCGCTCACGGACCTTGGCGCCCACGAGGAACGATTTTGCCCATTTTTTGGTCGTATTTTCCTAACAAATTAGGAAAATAATCCAAGTCCAGGAGGAAGGCGGCTGCACTAGGCAGCTCCAAGAGGCCACGACCACCACCCATTTCCCCACCTCCGACACCACCGCCCACAGCCGGGCGAGAAGTTGGGAACTTCAGGACCGCGCTCCAGGCGCGCACCCGGAGTGACTCGCCTCTCTTCTAACTTTGGGTGCCAGGGTCGCCGCCGAGGGCAAGAGGGACGTCCGGGAAGCCAGCCTACAAGGGCCGTCCGGCGTCCCCGACTTCCCCGAAGAGAGTCGTAGCAACGGGAGAAAGAAATGAAGGGTATACGTTCCGTTTCGCTCCTCCACAAAGCCAAGCGTGCACGGCACCGGCTGGGGCTTGGCGGCAGCGAGACGCACCGCGGGCCACTGCCGGCCGGGAACCTGCCCGCGTCCCGCAGGCTCAAGTCCCGACCCCAGCGAGGAGGGCGCCAGCGCAGGGCGTGCAGCCCGCGCACCCCGGGCGGCTCGGGAGCAGGAGTGTCCCGACTCAAGGGCGCGGGCAGGCGCCCTCCTCGGGACCCTGCGCCGCGAGGCTGCCGTGGGGTCTTCCCCCGCACGTGGAGGCGCCGCGGACGCAGCGTCCGGACAGCGGCCAAAGGGCCTGCGCCTGCCCACACCCGGGCGCCCCACGTCCTGCCCGGACCCCCAAGCGCTCCCGCGAGCCCCGGCATTCACCTCTTCCCCCGCGCCAAACTCGGCTTCCGCAGCCCAGACCCGGCAGGGCAGCGGCGGATCCGCGGAGCGGATGCAAAGTTAGTGGCGGAGCTGCAGAATCCCCAGGACCGGAATCCCAAGCCCAGTCCTCTTGTGCCCCCGGCGCTCAGAGGCTCCGCGTCCTAGCGGTCCCCACCCAGCCACCTACCTGCTTCCGCGGCCCGCCCAGGGCTCGGCCGGCCAGTCGCGCGGTCCAGTCCTCCGGAGCCCGAGCCGCGCCGGAGCGCCGGGCCGGGAGCCGGAGCTGCCAGCAGCCCCGAGCCGCGCGGCGGTGGCGGTGGCTGCACCGAGAGCGAGTGAGCGAGCGAGCTGGCGGCTGGAGCCGCGGCGGCGGTGCGAGCCAGCCCCCACCCCCTTCGTCCCTCGGCCCCTCCCTCTCCTTCCCTCCCAGCCTCCCTCCTCCCTGCTCGCCGCTCCCTCCCTCTGCTCTCCCGCGCGCACCCCTCTTTTTTCCCCCCTTTCTCCCTCTTCGGTCCTTTCAGACCCTGCGTGCGCGCGAGCTTTTTCCATCTTTCAGTCTCCTCGGCTTTCCTCTGGATTCCTGTTTCCCTGGTTCAACCGGTGCCAGCGTCTCTCCCCACCTCCCCGCTCCCCACCACCGCCGTCCGCTCTTCCGCTCTCTGCTCCCTCTTTTCTCTTTCTTTTTCCCTTTCTTTCCTTGTTCTCTCTTTTCTGTTTTCTCCTCCTTTAACCTTCTCGCGCCTCTACTCCCCTTTCTCTTGCCGACTCCCCTTTTCCCTCCCGGGGCAGCAGATTGGCCTGCGCGCCTCCTCCTAACCCCCCCTTCGGATGGGGGACCCCCGGGGGGTCGAAGGGGGCCAGGGGCGCCCCCAGTCCGAGCTCCTAACCGGCTGGGAGGGACGGGCCAGGGCTGGAGACAGGAACCCAAGACAGGGGCTGGAGAAACGTCTAGGCAGGAAAAAGGCAAGGAAGCAAAGAACTCAAAATGTTAAGACCCAAGTTGGGCTGAGCCGCGCCTCGTGAGATGAGGAAACTGAGGCCCAGAGGGAAGAAAGCCAGGGACTTGCCTTGCCGAGCTCTACTCCAGAGGCAAAGGCTAGACCCCCACCGCTCCCCGCATCTTGGGACTGGGCTCCGCCGCTGCTGCGGGAAGTAGACGGCGCCAGAAGCCGGTCCCTCCTTCCACCTCTGCCTGTCCCTGCTCCCGAGCCCCCAGGGCCCGGAGAGGAATCCTCGTCCCCCTGCCACAGCACCGGGGCCGCCTAGCTGCCCCACGCCACTCCTAGTGGGGCCCAGCCGGGCGAAGAGGAAGACCTGGCTCTCGGGAGTGGTGCAGGGAACCCCTTCCCCGCCACCTCCCACCCCTGTCCAAGAAAAGCCGGGCTGACTCCTGCATACGGGGGTTGGGAGTGGCAGCAGGGGACTTTGCTCCTGGGGTTTGTCTCCTTTTGTTCTTGAACTAAAACGGGAGCGGGAAGGCCTGGACCTGGGGAAAGGTGGCTGTGCACACCTCATAGGAGGAATTTTCGTGGATAAAGCAGGCCCAACGTCTGAGGCTTTCGCAGTGCGTTGCTGTACGCGTCCGAGCACCTCGCCCTCCTGCACCAGCAGCTCAGCGGAAGGCAGCCACTGTGGGCCTGGTGCGCAAGTGCCCCAGAAGCTTTCCCCGGGCACTTCCCCGTTTCAGCCCAGTGCGGCCCAGAGGAGAGATGTAGAGTCTCTGTTTGCAAGGACCCCACTCTGAGCCCCCACTTTATTAAGACACGATCAGTATTCTCCTAGTTTCACCCCTAATCACCAGGGCCAGAGTTTGTTTCCTTTCTGTGGTACCTACGCTGGGGTATTGGCGAAACTCCACACACATCTCCCATCAGTTCCCCACCTGGAGATACCAAACCAAACCCTAGAGCCCTGCCTGAGCCTCTAGGGTTCATACCACAAAACCAGAAGAAGCATCAGTCAAGGCCACGACTAGGGTGAAGCAAAGGAGGCGCGTTTAATGGGGTGCACACCACCAGGGTCATGCAAGTGTGGGTCGGCGCCTGAGAGTGAGGGCACCCTTAAATTCTGCACCTCAGAGTCTCCCTGCGTCACTCTAGTCCTTGTCCTCCTGGCACATCTTAAGGGTTTCCGTTAACCAGCTGTCTGACCTTGGTGCGTCACTGCCCCTCTCTGGCACTCAGTGTCCTCACCTGCCTATGAAGAGTCTGAATTAGATGTTCTCTAAGGGTTTCTCCAGCTCTGAGATGCTAAAGCCTATGGGTATCATAGATGCCTAATTTGTGTGCCCGTTCCACCACTGGCAGTCACTTGACCTCAGTTTCCCTATCAGCGAAATGGGGATGATAACAGTACTGTGAGCCATGTGAGGATTGCACCAAATAATGCACTGAAGCACAGTTCCTGGCACGCAGTAGCAGTTCACAACTGTTAGCAATTAATATCGTACAAGGGAGGTTTTTGCATATCTTTCCCTCATCTTCGCTTTCCCTTTTGAGTTTTGAGTCCCAACTCCCACCATTCCCCCACCATCCCTCCATGTGGTAGTCATCCACCAGGAAGCCTCAAACTCCACATCTGACCAGTTTGGGACGGTAGGCGGGTCTTAATGAATAACCATCCTGCCCCATCTCAAGGAGCAATGCATAGCACGCAGCCCCTCCCCTTCTCCTCTCACACACTCACACACTGCCAGGTGTGAATTGTCTGTCTGGGGACTACTGGCCCCCTCCACTGATTGCCTGGTTTTCTGCCATACTCTAAAAAGCCACACAGATCTATAAAGTTGCACCTTCCCCACCCGGATGGCAGGGCTCCAGGGACACATGTCCCAGCAGAGCCAGAAACACTTTTAGCAAACATCTTTGAGGTTGGCTCAGGGTCATGTCAGAGGCCATGATTCATCATTCATCTGCCAGTCCCTGAGTACCTACTTACGGGAGGCGCTGTTCTGCACAACCCACTGCTGTGTGCATGTTCAACTCAGCTGCAACAAGTTTACTTTGGAAGATCCAACATCTAAGACCAGGCTACTCATCTAAGGGCATAATATGCGACAAAAATCCACTCTTCTGAGCTATAAATCCTGCTATCAAAAAGCTTACATACCTGGTTGGTCTTGCAGGGGGAATTTAAAAAAGCTTCCACTCTAACCAGGGCAAGAGACAGTAAAAAGAGGAACAGAGTGAGGTGACTGAGAACAGGAGCCCTGGAAGCAGATGCCTGAGGTCAAATGCTCATCTCTCCTACTTGTTAGCTTCGTGACCACCTTCGGCCCATTTGCACCCTCTGCACACTTCAGCCTGGATGGGGGTGACCAAGGGTGTGTGACAGCCCAACACACCCACGTGTACACCAACACAGCCCAAAACGCCTCCCAAACACGTAGAATTCCTGCACTCTTTGAAAAAGTGGGGGAAGGGAGTGGAAGATCAAAATAAAACCCAAGTAGAATGACTCTTCTCATAAGCTTTTTATGAACCCACAACCACCAATCGAAGCCTTGATTAACTTGGTTGTATTTATTAAATCGTGTTCAATATTTAATAACTTTGAATATGGATTGAATATTTAATGAGATTGGTGGGGATCTATTTGTGTATAAACGTCAGAAGTGCCAATTGCTTTGAATTGAGAATTGAGTTAGTGACTCATTCTCAGAAACCAGTGCCGGAGATCTCTCCATTCCACATTTTCATGGGATTTATTTAAATTATAGATTACCATCATGACACTGTTACACTATTATTTATTATGATGTTCCACTATTATAACATAGATTATTACGCAGTCCCAGAAAATGTGGCATTTAGACACTGAACTTCCTTGTGCCGAGGCAAACCTGGTTGGGTCTCTTGGTCTCCTTCCTCCATGTTTCCCAGGAAAGGGGGCCAAACCTGTCCCTGTGAAATGCTCGCTGTCTTAAGCCCTCAGTCCTCTCACAGGCACACGATGACCTGGAAGTGATTTCTGTGCTATACTTTGTCCAAGACCAATTCGTCCAAGAGAAGAAATTCTGCCTCATGGCCTGGAAGCAAGCAACATAAATTTCCCAATCTTTTTTTACAGAAATAAGAGAATCTGATGCAAAACGCAGCTTTCAGAGGCATCATGGGGATTCATGAAAGTCCTTGGAAGATTTGAGATTCTGGAAATCAATGAATAAATTTGACATCTCCATATGTGTTGATTTTACATAAGTTACAATTACGTATTAATGATGCTCTCTGGCTAATAAGTAATTACAAAATGTGGTTTGTTAGGGGCCAAAGTTAAATCACTGGAAATAGCCCTTATGCCACAACAGGCTGTAGCCCAGCGGGGTAGAAACTGCTTACTCACAAAAGACAGCAAACACATTCTCCATCAAATAACTCTTCTCCCTGACACACCTTTGCCATATTCTGATTTGCTTTGATTTGAGGTCCAAAGCAAATGTAAATGAATGCTGCCAAAGGAATAGTAATGACCATATAACCATTAGGTGAAGAGTAGCCTTCTGACTAAAGTCTGTATAGTCATGCTTCTTGGATAATGTTCTCATTTTATTTGAAACAGATAAATGGAAAAATTATACCTCTAAAGACTTTCCCTTCTTCTCCTCATCTTCAATAATCTTTCAACCTTTAAATCCTACCCGGTAGCCACAGCAGTTTACCTGCCCATCCTCAAGTCCCCATAGTGTTCTGGGCTCCCTGATTGTACTTCTGCTATTCTCAAAGCCTAATACCTTTCCCACCTGTTTCAAGTTTGGCAAACTCCAGTCTCATCCTTTAAAACTCTGCTCATCAATCAGGCCTTCCTTGGCCCCCTCACTCTACCTATTTACCTACTTCAATTAGTGCTTTTCTCGCTGTAGTTCAATTATCTGTTTACAGCTCTGCCTGCTCCCACTGGACAGTGAATTCCGCAGTCATTTCAATATCTCTAGTGTCTTGCACAGTGCCTGGTGTAATGACAGATGGATGGATGGATGGATGGATGGATGGATGGATGGATGGAAGGATAGACTTGGAAATAAAAGCATATGGGCTTTACTTGTAGCTCTTTATCTTTGGACTTGAGTTGAGCAGGATGTTGGAGTAGAAGCCATCTTATTTTCCAGGAAATTCATAATGCCATCCATTCTTAGATTCATCAAAGGTCAAGGGGATTAGCTAGACCTCTGTTTTAAAGATAAAGTCATCACCCTCATGGTTCCCCAGTAACACATGTTGTGTCATTCAACAAACATTTATGAATTCTTACTAAGTGCCAGGCTCTCTGCTCACTGCTTTAATTCACAACCCAAATAGCTCAATCAACTCAAGGGGATTTCTAAGAGCAGGCAGCACCCAGGAGCAGCCTCTCCTTGTGAGCAGTTTCCCTGTAGAGACCAAGAGACTTGGGGGAAGCAGAAGAATCTCCCACTTGGGGAGGAGTTTAGGACTCCTGCCCAGTGGTAGCTTGATTTGGCAAAGCTTTTTATAAGTGCCTGGAATCATTTGTGGAAGCAGGTAGAGTATCAACTCAACTCCCACACATAGAATAAACTTCCCTCCCTTTCTTTGGCCTCTGCCACAGTTCCCTGCTCCCCACTTTGGCCTTCAGGAATGCAGAAAGGCTTGTGGGCCCTGCCACTGTCCACTAGAACACAAGCGGGAAGGGACTTTGCTTTGTTGACCATGATATATCTAGTATCTAGAACAACACCTGGATATAACAGGCCATCAGAGAATCATTATTGGATGAGTTAATGAATGATATGTCATACCTTTGTCTTTGCTAGTGACATCTTCTGTGCTCAGAATGCCCTTCTGTCTTTCTCAACCTAACTCTTACCCACCGTGTAAGACTAAGCTCAGGAACATTCTCCCCTAGGAAGTCTTCCTTAAAGCTCGTGAATTGGACGGAACACCCTTCCTCTGGGTTTCCTGGTTCCATGTCCACAGGCCTCACTTATCACTCAGAGCAGCATACTGCATTTATCTGTGTCTGCTTCCCACACTAGGCTTTGAGCATCATCAAGACAGGGGCCATATGCTATTCATCTTCATACCCTCAGCTCCTTGGCAATGTGTCTGCAACGTAGGAAACACTCTATAAAGATTTGTCAAGTTGAACTAAACAACCCCAAGTAGGTGCAGATTGGGTCATACCAAATGTGATTGCTGATTCATTGGGTCATTTGGCAAATATTGATTGAGTGCCTATGATGTGCCAAGCGCTGTTCTAGGTACTGAAGATCCAACACTGAGTCAAGCAGACAAAAATAATGATGAAACAAGTGCCTGCCAATTAAACACAACCCAGGTATTTTACCAGGCTAGTTACGTGGTGTGTAGAGTCAGTATGAAGTCTGTTTTAAACTTCAGCTTTAACCATAATATTACTTAAGTTTAGACAGCAAATTCAGGGTCCCAATACTTAATGGTCTCTCTTTCTTGGGCTTCCGTGTCCTCACCTACATCATGGATAAACCCTGTAGCCTCCCATGAGATATTCTGATATATGTTTATATGGGGTCCCCTGAAATTCCTTGCACATTTTAAAATCTCAATAATTTGCCTACAAGTGCTGTAGAAATAGCAATAAGTATTTCAAGGCTTAGAAAACTCTTCAAAATTGTACAAAATGCACTTGTATTTAACATCCTATGATAAAGGAAAAATTAAAGTCCAATCAGCTTTCAATCCATTTGAAATCCAATTTACCTTTAAATGCCATTTATGGATGTCTTTGATCAAGCCAATGTTACATTTAAAAAACTTACTGAGCCCTACTATTGTATCATGCATTGTAGCAGGCACGAAAGAAAACAAGGATTAACAAAATGTGATATTGACCTTTAAAGAGTTTCCAGTGTAGTTGAGAGACTGAAACGCAGCCGACCTACTGCGGCACGGGAGATTAAGAAATACTGCAACCCAGGTACGCACAAGGGGCCATGAGAACCGAGAGGACAACATCTTCATGTTGCTGGTACAGGTATCAGGGAAGGCTTGACAGATGTGGTGACACTTGGGCCGAGCCCAGGTGAGTAGAATTTGGAAAACAGTGAAAAGAAGGGAAAGGACAGGCTAGAGAGAGGGGAGAGATCTGGGCACAGGGACAGGAGGCATACGGCACACTCTTGAAGGTGACGTCGTGGGCAGCTGGACCAAAATGTAACTGTGGGGAAAAGGAGAGGTAAAGGTTGGAAAGGTGAGCTGGGCTGTGATGGAAAAGGACATTGAATGATAACAATGGAGATAACGGAGAATATTATTAAAGCTTAAAGGTTTTAAGATTATATGATGCCTTATGTATATGCTATACATAAGCACATACCTTATAATACCTTGTCATAAAAATTGGATAAAGACCAACACTATCTGCCTGTTATGGAGTGTTGACTCTGTGACAGGTGGGCGCCTTGCTAAGCATCTGATAGGCACTGTTGCATTTTATCTTCACAACAACCCTGAGATGTAAGTATCATTGCGTCTATTTTACAGATGAGGCACTAGAGGCTCAGCATGGTTGTATTTCCCAGCTAGGCTTTAGTAGACCTGGAACTTGAATGCAAGTGGGTCTGACTCCAAAGCCCATGATCTTAACCTCTAGGCTGTGGCTGCTCTTTGTACAAACAATAAGCAAATTCATGATTTAGAGGTTTACATAAAATTGTTTTCAGCCTTAGTATATATCAAAAGCCTTAAAATGTTTCATGCTCTTTAACCCAGTAATGAGATGTCTAAGAACAAATCTTAAAGAAATAATCAGAAATTCACCCAAAGATGCACGCATGAAGATGATGATTGCAATGCCATTTAAAACAGAGAAAAGCTGGAAGCAACCTAAGTGCTCAACATTAGGAAAGGATTTATTTTTATTTTTATTTTTATTTTCTTTCTTTTTTTTTTTTTTTTGAGACAGTCTCACTCTCTTGCCTGGGCTAGAGTACCATGGCATCAGCCTAGCTCACAGCAACCTCAAACTCCTGTGCTCAAGCAATCCTGCTGCCTCAGCCTGCCGAGTAGCTGGGACTACAGGCATGCCCGGCTAATTTTTCTATAGATTTTAGTTGTCCAGCTAATTTCTTTCTGTTTTTTTAGTAGAGACGGGGTCTCGCTCTCACTCAGGCTGGTCTTGAACTCCTGAGCTCAAAGGATCCGCCTGCCTCGGCCTCCCAAAGTGCTAGGTAGGAAAGGATTTCTTATAAAATAATGGTGTATCACATAATCATTAAAATTATGATTGCACAGGATAGAAATATGTAATCTCAACCGTTTAAAGAAAAAATTCATGGTAACAAACAAAAAACAAAGTGGAAAAGAGATATTTAAAAATGTAATTAGCAGTGGCCTCTGTGAAGGGGTTAGAGGTGATTCTTTTTCCCTACACATTGCAAATTTTCTACACTTAAGCACTTCATTCTTGAAATCAGGAAAAAATATAGTAAAAAAAAATGATCCTATGTCTTGTTTACAGTTATGTCAGCTGGGTCAGCCTGGGTGGTCAGCCGGACGAGAGACATAATAGCCAAATCACCCCCTTGCCCTTCATCCTACAATGTCTGGAGGTCAAAACATTGACTGATCTGGTTTCCTGGCAGTGACACAAAAGGGTCCAAATTCAACTCATTCCATTTACGCATAGTCACTTGTGTGTTCAAAGTAAGGAGAGTAATTCATCTTAAAATCAAAAATATAAATCGCAATGTTCTTGCAATTTGTTAGATTAACACATTTGTTAAATATTATCGTATCTTTAGCCTGACAATGCTAATTCTTCTGGGGAAGTAGGGGGAAGGAGAAGAAAGAGCAAATCCAGAACTTTGGGGCCCAACCTGGGAAACTGTTTGGTTAAATGCTGAAACTTACTGTGAGATTGCTGAGCCCTCTCAGAGGAATTAGAGTTAAGCTAATAACCCAATTTGGAATAATTTAAAGCTCTTTTTAGGGAAGTTTTTGACTCAGTTGTGCTCATTATGCATAGGTTTAATGCGTAACAATTTGTTCTTGAAAGCTAACATTATTGTTGGCAATAAAGATAGGAAGTGGAAGTAAGTTTCCAATATGTAAAGCAGATTTATTTTGCATTTCATGTGGACTTGTTCTGGGTCTCTGCTTGTGAATCACACCGTGCTCCCCGCAGTAAGATGCTGTCCGTGCACTTGGTTATGATAAATGGCTTGTAATTGTGAATCTGATATTGGTTTTCAATATTGAATTTATCATTCTGTCCTTTTAACAGCTATTAAATACTTTTAAGAATTTATTCATTTGCTTGATCTATCTGTGATTTTTCAATATGTAAAATTTATTAATTTCCTAGTTTTTTGGGATTTTAACGGCCGACAACATCATTAATAACCCTGAGTAATGGAGCTGACCTCTTTTCAACCTGTTCCCTTCCACTACTCCAGAACATCCAAATGGAATCAAAACGTATTCAATTTAGGGAACCAAAAAGAAAACGGTGTTGGGCTGGGGGTGCCTGATTTGAAGGGCAGCTCCCGCAGGCCAGTCGGGCCACACTGTCATCGGCTTCAACTCTTCCCTCCCAGCCCCGGCAGAGGGAGCTAAGCCCAGCCTGCACGTCTCCACCTCCTCCTGCCTCAGCTGCCTCAGTTTCTTCGCTGTTGGGTGATTGATGATGATAATAATGCGGCTTGTCTGCCTCCCTCGCAGAGAGCGCTGTGTGAATTAAACAGCGTGCAGCCTGTGCACTCGGAGATCCCACTCCAGGACAGCTCCCTGGCTGCCCTGGAATTGTCATCCCACTCGTCTGGGAAGGATCTGGCCCTTCCCTGTTGGGATGGGGCAGCGGGGGGCTGAGAGAACTCAGGCTGGGCATAACAGAAACCAGGTTGTGTGCAACAACAGCAGCGAAGGACTCACCCTGACCCTCGGTTCTGTATGTTAAGACCATCCCTGTACGTTGCCACCAGAACAGCATGAAGCTAGCTCAGGGTCAGAATTTGGGGCTGTGCCTTTGCTGGGATTTTTTAGTTTTTTGAAACCCAGCCTGCAAGGCTACCTCTCCTGGTTCCTGCAGCATCTGCTGTGTTAAGTGGACACATAGTGGCACCTAGGCCTACAGAACTGAGTTCTCAAGGTCAGAGAACATGTTGGCTGTTGGTCATGGGAGCTCCCTCCACCAGAGGCCCAGGAGGAGCTGGAGCCAGAGCTGTGCACACATGCAGAGAACATCGCTGAGGGGGATCCAGCATTTCCCGGTCATGCTTAGGGGACCCAGGGGGTCACCTTCTCAGGGCGACTCCGCAATGAGCAGCGCCCCTGCTGCCTCCATCCTGGGGATAATTGAAAATTAACCGCCTTTCCCTCCCGACACCTTATTTCATATTCTTTTTTTTTTTTTTTTTTTTTTTTTTTGAGACAGCCTCACTTTGTTGCCCAAACTAGAGTGAGTGCCGTGGCGTCAGCCTAGCTCACAGCAACCTCAAACTTCTGGGCTCAAGCGATCCTTCTGCCTCAGCCTCCCAAGTAGCTGGGACTACAGGCATGAGCCACCATGCCCGGCTAATTTTTTCTATATGTATTAGTTGGCCAATTAATTTCTTTCTATTTATAGTAGAAGGGGTCTCGCTCTTGCTCAGGCTGGTTTCGAACTCCTGACCTCAAGCAATCCGCCCGCCTTGGCCTCCCAGAGTGCTAGGATTACAGGCGTGAGCCTCCGCGCCCGGTCTTATTTCATATTCTTGTGGCAGCACGACTGACTTCCAGTCCAATGAAAATCAGTTCCCTTGGAAGTTTTGTCCATTTAAGGATTATGGGCCAAGATCAAACCTATCAGAAGAAGCCAGGAGCTGTCAATGAGATCACTGAGAGGTGACAAATTTCTAATGGGCTCTCGAGGCAAGAGGGAACTTGGCTTTTTTTTAAATCAAAAGCCACAGGGCCACCTGGTTCTAGACCTCGCCTAGGAGGCAAGATCAGATGAAGTATCACAGTCTAGAGCAGAAGCCAAGTCTCCAAGCTCCCTCTGCAATGCTCTTTCCGGCCTACCAGGCCATGATTCACAAACTGCAGTAAAGGAAGATATACCTTCCCCAATTCCCGGCCATTTCAGAACCTTTTGCAGACTCAGTTTTTACTACCCAGGTCTCTTGTATACTTTTCACATCAATGACGAACAACAAAGGGTAATTTTCATCTGACAAATGTTTATTGCAAACCTGTGAGCGCCTACATGCTTAGCACTGCGTGAACTGCTGTGGAGATGCAGAAAAACAAATAGAAGACAGTCTCTGCCCTCAGGTAGGACCTGCAATGGCACTGCACCTAACAATCAATTATTAAACATCTACGGCATGCCTGGCACTGTGCTGGATGCTGCAAAGGACACAGGAAAAAGAATCATGCTTGGTCCCTTCCCAAGGAGCCTGCTTCATCAGAGAGAGAAGATCTTCATCTAAAAACCATGAGGGTTCACGATGAAATGTTAGGTTGTGTGGTGGAGGCAATAAGTACAAAAGAATTTGGAAGGATCAATGTAGACTGGAAATAACAAGGTTACAACTTAAGGAGTAGAAGGCAATGGGAAAGAGCCACGGAGGAAGGATGTGTGGGGACAGACAGAGAGGACAGGACAGACATTGTGACATTTGCTATGTCAGGAATTACTGTCTTTATTATTCAGCTCTTCAGATTATCTGCCCACCCTTCCAAGTACTCACTCACACATATCCTGTAAAGGAAAGGGTCAGCAAACATTAATGGAGAAGCTACCTCACGCCAGGAGGCATTCTACACTTAGTATTCATTACCATGTGCACCCTTCTCACCCACCCTGCCACGCAGACATCATGATCCCCCTTTTACAGGAGGGGACCCTGGAGCTCAAAGGGTAAGTCATTTGCCCAAGTCTGTATCACCAGCAATTGGCCAAGCTGGGATTCAAACCAAGGTCTTGGCCTCCAATGCTCATATTCTTTTTTTTTTTTTTTTGAGATAGAGTCTCACTCTGTTCCTTGGGCTAGAGTGCCATGGCATCAGCCTAGCTCATAGCAACCTCATTCTCCTGGGCTCAAGGGATTCTGCTGCCTCAGCCTCCCGAGTAGCTGCGACTATAGGCATGCACCACCATGCCCGACTAATTTTTTCTATATATATATTAGTTGACCAATTAATTTCTTTCTATTTATAGTAGAGATGGGGTCTTGCTCTTGCTCAGGCTGGTTTCGAACTCCTGAACTTGAGCACTCCGCCCGCCTTGGCCTCCCAGAGTGCTAGGATCACCGGTGTGAGCCACCGCGCCAGGCCTGCTCATATTCTTTTACCACCGAATCAAGTGGACTCTAGGAAGCAGAGAGTGGCAGTACCCCACCCAGCAAGGCAATGCTGGAGCAGAATCTAGAAGGAAGAGCAGGGGGAGGGAAATTGGATGATTCCTGTCCTAAGGATGCTCAAGCCAGGTGTTATGGTGGCAGGGAAGAACAAGTAGACCAGTCACCTTTAGGGAGAGCCACCACTGCAGTCCCTTGGGACATTTCTTGGAGCTGACATCCCAACTCTGACGCCCCACCATGATGACTGCTCCCTATGGCAAAACTCCAGTCCTCCTGAGGACTAGGGCTCTGTCCTGCAGCAGCTGGAGTCCCCGGCCTCCAGGGCAAGGCAAGCTTAATTAGGTTTGGTGCTCAGACCCAGGCCATCTCACAGCTATGTCATTTTCCAAAACTCTCACTGAACTAGAAAATATGTATCTTTCCTGTACTTAAATGGGTCCTGTTTTGAGCCAAGATCAGTGTAATTAAATAAGGAAATGGGACCAAAGGCTACCTCCCACTGTCCTTGATTATGAGCAAGATGAGAAGGAAGAAACTCTGGTGTCGCTTAAAAGGCACAATCCCGAAGGAGGAACAAAAAAAAGAGGGAGAGAGAGAGAGAGAATAATTAAAATGAAGGTATCATTATCATTTCTTTGAAGGGTCTCAGTGGACAGAGGGGTCTGATTGGCAGACGAGTGGGGAGCATGCAATTGCTCTCGGAGTGACTGTTCTAAAGACGAATATGCAGGAAGCCCTGGTCTCCGGGACCTCTTGCCTACCTGCCAAGCCTTTCTAAGGTGGGAGAACAGGGAAAATGCTAAGGGGCAGAGTCTGCTGGACGAGGAACCCTACTGGGTATATTGATGGGTATATTGATGTCAATCACAAGAAATGGCTAAGTTTCCTAAACCCCCTTGGCATCCAGGGGTGGGGTCACCACATTAATATTGTCACCATCGCCACATCACAGCTGCTGTTGTTAACATTTATCCAGTGCCAACATTGTACTTATCACAAAGCAGAAAGGAAGATGCAGCTCCCGCTTTGAAAATAAACATCTAGGCTCCCTAGGATTTACGGTCCACCAGGGGGAAACCAGCCTGCAGCAAGAGAGGTGGGGGGACACTCTGCAGCGCCCTTCCCCCCCCCATGCTGTTTCTCCATCTTCAGGGCAACTTCAGGTCTTCTGGAATCTGCTTAGTGTTCCAAGGCCCTGCCTGGGTTGCTTGGCCCTCAGCTGGCCTCGGTGGTCAAAGTCGGGGCTCAAAGAACAAGGCAAAGGCCAAAAACAGAGGCGGGCAACCAGGACCCTGAGATGGAGCATGAGTAGACAAGAAGCTCAGGGGAAAGGAAGCCCCGTGTTTCTCACGACGGGCGCGTGAGCCAAACTAAATGCTTCACTTAATGCCACCACTCTGCCGCTCCAGTCCCCTTGTTTTCCTTATTGCCTCATGCTGCAATCTCACACTTTGCAAATCCTCTCACACGCTTTAAAAATCGAGACCCACACCATCATAAATTTTACCCGTACAAGTCTTTGGAACACGAAAGCATTGACAAGCGTCCATGGCCATCTAAGAAATGTACAAATATTATATATACACATCAGTTCCTCAAGCAAAAGTCCCACTTCCCACTGCCAAATGTTATTTTTTACAGCAGCTCTGCGAGATGAGTGAAGGCGTATATTTCACCAGAGTGAGCCGCTTTTTATAGAGTAGGGGGAAAAAGCCCAAACACTTCTATTGCTTTTTAACCAACAGGATTTCTGGATGCAAATGAATGACTCACCTTTGTGACGATTGGCTGCCAGAGTTTCCTTGTCACACACGGAGCAGGCTCGGTGGATGTGACTTGTATCCTCATGAGTCCGGGGCAAGATAAAAGACTGACATTGCTGCCAGTGAATTATGAGATTTGTCTTTATCAGTGAAAATAAGGTCATAACGGAGCCCAGCCATCGCCTATTATATGCGTGTTCCCTCTACTTTTTTGTATAATGTGAGCCAGTGTGCCACGGTGAGCCGGAGTACCCTAGTGTATAAATTAGCCATTTTAAAAAGCTGCGTTAAGTCTTTAAGGCCACCAGGGTACCTTTTAAAGCTCCAATCCCACTCTTCAATAGACACTGGTCTTCTTTACTTCTGACCTGCATTTCGATGATGATCTGGTAGAAAGGTATCTATCTGGAAGGACTCCCCTAAGTATATTTGAAATTAGAGAGGAAAAAAAATAATACGATGGGCCACACAGCTGGATCCCAATTAGAAAGCTGACCAATCATGGACTCGAGCTCCTGGTAACTGTTTCTAAAGAGAACGGCTAATTAATTAATTCAGCATTCCTTTAGGGCGTGACCTCTCTGTGCAAGGCACCTGAGTAGCCCTCTGAAGTCTTGGCTCCTCCAAAAGCTGAGAGGAGGAGACGTGTTTTACGTTATGGAAGTTCTTTTAGAGGAGAATGATGAGGGAAATCATGGGTATTTTCTAAAACACTGCGCAAGTTGACACTAAATCCCATGGAAAACGATGCTTTTGATGTGCGTGATTTAAAAAGATTAAAATATTCTGAAAATGGTTTCTCTTCCACGTAGCCTTTGCCCTGGAATTTGCACACTCGGTTTTCTTGCAGCTACTTCTGCAAAAACAAGCGCACCTACTCACTGCCACAGCACAGTAGGTTGAATTCACTCCGTAAATAGCATTCTTTCTTCTCCTCCACCGTAACAGCAAAGGTTTGAAAGTGAGCAGGGAGCAGGGAGCTATGGAGGATTCAGAAAGAAAACAGACACAACAAGGAGCTCCATCCTCAAGGAGCTCACAGAATTGCTTATTCACTGAATAAGCAATTATTGAGCATCTACTGTATGTAACTGCTCTGTTCTTTTCAGACACTAACAAATTCATGGGGAGAAGCAACTGAGAACCTTTCTTTTTTCAATATCCAATGAACCCATTCATTCCTTCAACAGATTTCTTTTCTTTTCTTTTCTCTTCTTTTTTTTATCATTTTTCTTCCTTTGTCATCTTCAACAGGTTTCTATTGGAAACCTAATACAATATGTGTCGGACATTGTCTAAGCCCTGGAGAGCAGCGAACAAAAAGTTCCTTCCCTCCTGGGTCTTATTCCCAGCAGGGGAGACAGACAACAAACACATGCGTGACACATATACTATGCATCTGTAATGAGAAAACTATAATATAGTGGATTCTGGATCCCAGCTGCCTTGGTTCAAACCCCACCCTTGTCAATTACCAGCTGCAGAACCTTAGGGAATCCATTCAACATTTGATGTCTTAGTTTTCTCATCTGAAAATGGGAATAAGAGTAATATCACTTAATCCATAGGGTTGCTGTTAAGATAGTTATGTCCATACACGTAAAGAGTTTAGAACAGTGCCAGGCACACAGTTAGTACTATATGTGCGTACGCTATTAATATAAACTCCCGATTTTTCAGGTAGAGATAAGGGAACAAATTATAAATAAGGGCAGAGAGATGATAGGGAGTGCCATTTCATTATTTTTTTTTTTATATTAAATCATTTGTAGAGATAGTCTCTCACTATGTTGCCCAAGCTGGTCTTGAACTCCTGGCCTCAAGTGATCCTCCTGCCTTGGCCTCCCAAAGTGCTGGGATAACAGGTGTGAGCCATCTCACCCAGCCTGGGGGTGCTATTTTAGACCGAGTGGTCAAGGAAGGCCATTCTGAAAGAGAGGACAATTGAGCAAAAGCCTGAATGAAGTCCAGGCACCAGTCATGTTAATAACAGGGAAGAGAATTTTTGGCAAGTACCAAATCCCTGAGGCAGGGTCATGCTTGGGATAACAAGGAACAGCAAGTTGTCAAAAACGGCTAATGCAGAGGGAGAGGGAAGAATGGCAAGAAGTGAGATTGCTGAGGTAGCCATGGGCTGGGTTATATCAGACCCATGTAGGGATGGTGGAGGCCACAGTAGGGATCTTGGATATTATTCTAAGAGTAATGAGAAGTCCACGGAGAGTTTTGAGCAAGGGAGTGACCAAATTTACATGTTAAAGTCTTCTGTGTATGGTAGTTCCTCAGAAAATTAAAAATAGAATGACTATATTACCCAGAAATTTCACTGCTGGCTATCTGCCTTAAAGAATTGAAAATCAAATCTTGAGAGAGTTGTTCACCCATGTTCACAGCAGCATTACTCACAATAGCCAAAATATGGAACCACCCCAGTGTCCGGCAATGGATGAATGGATAAACAAAATGTGGTATATCCATACAATGGAACATTAACTACCTTAAAAAGGAAGGAAAAAAAAATTTTTTTTTCTGGGCTGAAACTTTCTTTAGAGCTACAAGGGCTTCTTTTTTGTGAAGGCTAGATGAGATTTCCCAAACCATGAGGTCAGGGAGAAATCAGGGCAGTTTTATTGAGGATGGCAACACTCGCAACAAGACTCCACGCTTAGGTACCTGGGCGAGATAAGGACCAAGCCCAAGCCTTGTGCTTCTCCTCAGGATCCCTGGGGGCAAACTTCTCCTGCAGTTTCTTCCATGTGCTTTTATTCATCTCCTTAAACTCATCCAAGGTGCCTGAAGACAGGATCAGCTTGTACTCTTCCGAGGACAGGCCACTGAAGGTGGTGTCTCGGGGCGAGGGTACTTGTGTTTGTAGTAGTTTGAATGGAGTCTCACTAAGCTCTCATACATCTCATCACAGGCTTCAGGCTCTGCAACCTGGGTGTTCTCTCCCTCCCGAAAGGCCTGTGCTACCCGCTGCCGCAGGTAAGTGCCCAAGTCCCAGCCCCGTTTGGTCTCATCCACTGGCCATTCCTCACAGAGCTTAAGAAAGCGCCATTTTGGGTGGCTGGCCGCCATTTTGGGCCCTGCTCAGGAAGGAAGTTCTGACACATGCTACAACATGGAGGAAATTTGAGGACAAATGAGATAAGCCAGTCACAAAAAGACAAGTAGTGTACAATTCCACTTATATGAGGTATCTAGAAGAGTCAAACTCATAGAAAGCAAAGTAAAAGGGACTGGGGTGCAGAGGAAATGGGGAATTACTGTTTAATGGGTATAGTGTTTCAGATTTGCAAGGTGAAGGGAGTTCTGAAGATTGGTTGTACAATAATGTGAATCTGCTTAACACTACTGAACTGTACCGTTATAATGGTTTAAGATGAAGATATACACCTATTGTGTACTCATAATAATTTAAAATAAAAATAATTTTTTAAATGGTTCAGATGAAGCTGGGTACCTCGGTGTATGCCTGTAGTCCCAGCCATTCGGAGGGCTGAGGCAGGAGAGTACCTCCAGCCTGGGAGTTTGAGGCTGTAGTGCACTATGATGGCACTAAGCCTCTGTGAATAGCCACTGAACTCCAGCCTGGGCAACATAGTGAGACCCTGTCTCTAAAAAAAATTAAAAAAGGTTAAGATGGTGAATGTTACCTTATGTATATTTTGCCATGATTTAAAAAAAAAAAAAATCTTTTGCATCTGGAAGCAGGGAGATGTTTCAGTTATCAACAGCTATGTAAGAAACCAACCCAAAACTTAGTGGCTTAAAACAACCACCATTTTATTGTTTCTCCTGATTCTGTTGGTCAATTTGACTCAGCTGGGAGGTTCTTCTGCTCCACATGATAATAGTTTAGACTGCAGTCATCATATAGGGTACAACTGGCTGAAAGGTCCATAATGCATGAAAGGTTCATGATGCTCACAGCACCTTTGTGGGGACACTGACAATTGGGCCTCTCTTTCACTCCATTCAGTCTCAGAGCCTTTCCCTCTCCACGTGGTCTCTTAGTATCTCCGGCAGAGGAGCTGGACTTCATACAAGTTGCTCAGGGCTCTCAGAAGTACAAAATCCTTCTTGATCAAAAGGATCAAGGTCAAAAATGCACGACATCACGTCCTCCACATTCTACTGGCTAAAATAAGATGCAGGCCAGGGGATATTCAACGTTGTAGAACCACATGAAGGCATGACTCCAGGGAGAACTGGTTCACTGGGGAGCATCTTTGGAGAGTAGCCACACAGATTATTGCAGCCATCCAAGTGACAAATAATGAAGGCTTAGACCAGGACAATACAGGTAGGGGCAGTGAGAAATGGTTTATTTGTAATATATTAATATTTTGAAGATAGCTCAGACACAGGGTAAAGGAAAAAGAAGGAGTCAAGGTTGAGTCTAAGTTTTTGGCCAAGGCCACTGAGTGAGTGTTGGTGTCAGATATTAATCAGCAGCCAGATCGTGGTCTTTGTCACCAAGAACAGCAGACTTGGAGCCTTAGGGTCAAATCCTTCCTTTTTTGTTTATCCCCATATTGCCTTGATACTCAATCTCTCTGGGTTTCTTCTTTCTGATCTGGAAGATGAGGATGATAATCCCGGCTCACTCTATCTTATAAGATCATCGTAGGAGCAAATGAAATCTTGTACGTAACAATTGTTACACTTGCGATGGCGGTAGAAAAACCACGCACCTTGAAATCATGAAATCTGGTTCCAGTCCCAGGTCCATCTTTGACTTGTTGAAGGAACTTGGGCAAGTCATTTAACCTCACCTTGACTGCTTCCTTATCTATATAATCAGGCAGCCCATAGTATCTGTACTGCCTGTGCCAAAGACATTTTCGTAAAAATCAATCGCAAGAACAAGGAAAGCATTTTTTGAAAAGGCATAAAAAATGGCAAATGGAACATATTATTATTGCATCACTAATTACAGATCCAATGTCTAGGCTTGGGGGAGTGGAGGAAACAATGACAGGGTGGAGTCTATAAAAATCCACCCTTTCTCATGTGACCCAGGGGTTCCGGGCTTGGCTTAAGGAACAACCAGGGGAGAATACCATTCAGAGCTGCTGTAAAACACAACCCATAATTGCAAGTCAATCATACACATGGCATGGGAGTCGGCGAGTTATTCAGAATAATGGAATACAGATAACAAGCTTGTATTTGGAGCACGTTGACTCTGAGGGGAGACTGTTTCGTTGCTTGTTTTTTTAATGTACGGGAAAACCAAGGGGCAAAACAGCAGGTTATGTCATGGAAGCAAAGAACCTGGAGGAGCTGAGGGAAGAAAGTCCCAAATAAGCATCTCTCTTCGACAGTGAGTGGGTGACATCTGGGGCCAGGCCAGGTTTGGAACCCAAGGCAAGTACAGCAGGACAAGAACTCTATCATCCCGGGGGGCCACAGAGAGCCTTTGGGTTTTAAAGTCTCATCTGAAAGACACCCACACACGAAATGGCCTTGTATTCAATTTACTCTCCGCAGAAGAGTCAATGCTACGAGGTTGTGAACTTGGTTTCTGAAGCAGCTGGGAGCGGCCGTTGCAGACACTAAACCAGCCACTTCAGGCAAGGAGCGCGGATACACTAAAGGATGCAGAAAGCAGTCATCACCTTCTAAAAGGAGTGCTTCTGTTTTCATTATCATTTAAGGCTGTAGTCAGTGTTGAAAGATAATAAGAACCTGGCATGAGGGGGAAAAATGCACCCAAATCACTGGCGTGCACAATAAAAATGCTATTATGGACTTTTGCGAATATAAATAGTTTTTTAAATGAGGCTGCTAAGACTGGCATCCTAGATGCTACCTGAAAAAGAGTCATGTTTATACATTCCAGCAATTGCACCAGTCACCAGTCTCGGCTTGCTACTGCAGAATGGACGAGGTAATTCTTTTGGAATGAATATCAACCCACACCGGTTGTGGGGCAAAGACAGAAGGCGTGGATCGAAGTGGAGAGAGCACAAAGGGCAGAGCAAAGGGACTTGATGCTCGGCAGGGGAAAATTGCACAAGACAAAAGGAATAAGAAGAATAAAAAGGAGCCAGGACTGGTTCACTGGGAATCTGATTAAACAATGCAGCCTCAGTTGTCCCTAAGCACAGACTCTGCTCAGTGGTTTTGCCTTTGCATTTAGCAACAATTCTGGACGGTTAGGGTGCCCAGTTTTTTGCCTTTCTCCGTTCTGGTGAGGCACGGCAGCAATGAATGAGTATTAGGCAGGAACATCATAATGCCGGTATTTTCTCTAGTGGATTACTCACCCCATATTCACATGAGCTCAGAGATGTCACGGGGGCCTAGTTGAAAAGGGGGGGCACGTTTGACCTCCATGTGGAGGTCTAACATCAGCATGAGCTGTGCAAAGCGAGCATGAGGCAGGACTGCTGACAAGGGCGTGGTGAACACAGGAAGCATGGTGGGAAGAGCTGGCTGAACCCCAGAGGTAGGATCTGTCCCAAGGTAGAGATATGGGCCAGAGTAACCTCTGCTTGTCCTTCGAATTGTTCAGGTAGAAAACACTTACTCAACCAGCCGAGGATGCGTGGTGGGTGGTTTGTTGGACCTGAGATTACCGACCAGCAGCTGAAAGAGGCATGGGGGACTTGGAGGTCTACCCACTGCATTTCCACATCCTCTGTAGGTTCTATCAGCTGCGGCAGTTGAGCCCTTAGGGCATGAGTAAGGAGACAAAGACATACAGGTGGCTACCACCAGTCAGTACAAGACAGAGGGACCAGAGCTGGGTCACTGCCATCTGGACGCCCCATCGGGGCCTCAAAGCAGGACTCAAATCACCCAGCTCCTCCTGCCACCTCCCTGTGGGCCTCCCTCCACTCTCGCCTTGTTTAGCCAGTGGCACCACCACTGTCCTAGTTTCTGGCTCCAAACCTGGAGTCATCCTTCTGCCACGCTGCTGCTGCTGCTGCTGCTGCGACACTCATTACAGTCTGTCTTGCACCAGGTCCTTTAAGTCGTCTCTCCCAACTACCCCCTTCTCGTCAAGCCCCTCTGGCCCACCCAAGTTTAAGTCATTTGTCCTCCACAGGAGCTTTCCCTGGTCTCCCTCTTCCTCTCTTTCCCTTCATCCTTCCACATCATCCTGGCGCCACTTCCCATTGATCTTCTGCTGTGATACTTGGATCATACCATTCCTCAGCTCAAAAATGTCCCAGGGTTCCCCACTGCCTGTGGGACAAAGCTCTGCTGGGTATCCTGCTATTCAAGACCCTCCGCACTCCTGCTGCCTTAGATCTTCTAGTCTCACCCTCTGTCACAGCCGAAGCCACCTTCCATTTTCCCATTGCCACGTGTCTGCTGGGGGTTTCAACCCCTGCCCTGCCTGGACTCAGTTTAGTCCCCACTTCCACTGTGTGGCCACACCCTGCCTGAAATGACATTTCTCTTCCCTGAAGGAACAGACAAAATACTTAGAGTCTCCACACCCTGTTTGGCACTACATCACTCACTACCTACGACAGACATCTCGTCTGTTTCACAGAACACGGTTATTAATGTTTTGCCTCTTTGTGTAGCCACGTCCCAATCAGGTTCAAAGCTGCTTAGTTAGCAAGCACCGTCCACGTCTTAATTTTTGTGTGTGCCCCAGCCTAGTCCCTGAACAGAGTAGGTGCTCGCTAAATATGTATTAATTTAGGAGAGGAAAACCTTAAGAACATTTTTCACTGACTTTCAAAAAGGCCCCATCGAGGTGACACCCCCCCCCCTTATAAGCCAAGGCAAGCATTCCACCTCCTCTGACCACCCCAGCTCAACTCAAATTAAAAATTCAAGAGCTTCACTGGAAACACCTGCCACAAGTCAACGCAGCTCCCGGCAAGGAAATTCCATAAAGGTCCCTGCTTCTAACCCAATAAGCTTGAGCCAATCTTGGTTCATGACTTATTTACCCCCATAATTGGGGTTAGGAAGACAGACTCTGGCCCCAAGTTGTAAAAGCACGTCCATAGCCCGGCAGGTACCTGCATGCAGACACAGCCTGCGACGACATCATCATCCAAGGTAGAATTTTGCGACTTTGTTCCCAAATAGCCCGTGGAATTGAATTGGTGATTATCTGAGTGCACACATGGATATGCATTTTCCATTACTTGTTTAGGCAGACCATAAAACATTACTGTAGAGGAGTCACCGGTTTATGAACAGGTTGCAGGCTTCAAGTCCGTTTGTTGGCTATTTGGAACTTAGAACGTGTTTCTCCCCAGAAGCAAGAGCGCATAGCTTCTGCAGTCAGCCTGCACACACCCACCTAACCCGTAATGTCCTGCCCTGTAATACCATGAAGCCATTTGCATTCTGTTCATCAGGGGTTTGCAAACTCAGATGCCTGAAGTAGCCAGGGGGACAATGTATACATGAGGAGGAGCAGACCAGGCAAATCCGGAATGGTAGACACTGTGTGGACGTGCCCATCTACCACTCTCTGGCCTCAGCAGACGGCTGCCATGGGAGAATGCAGGCCCAGTGAGGCAGATCCAAAGCCAAAAAACAAATTTTTATGTGAAAACAGTTGGTAACTAATTTGAAAATTTTTTCAACACAATGCAGAGGAAACAAGATACATCGGTGGTCTACAATTGGTCCAAGCTCACAACCTCTGCTCAATAATGTTACTTCTTTGGATAAAAAGCATTTCAATTTCTACAATTCAACACGAGAAAAGTATTTCCTCTCTTCTGGCTCTTCCTGGGAACTGGTCCCAAGTTAAGGCTCTACCTTGCACGAGGGAACGCCAATGTCTCTGTGGTTCTAAGAGCCCCGGGCTGATGTAAAGGCCCCTGACCCTAAACCCCTCTTGGCCCCATCACTGAGTTTGAGGGCATGACCTCGCCACTCCCTAACATGTCAGGGTCCTTTGTTCTTAGGGTATGTGTAAGTTAAAACCTGCCTATGTTTTGCTTTTGTGGTGGTGGTGGGTATTATTACCGCTTTAGTGTTTTTGTCTATTTTTCCAGATGATAAATGTTTCATAGGTAGGTCTATGCCTGTTACACAGGCATTCACTATAGCCAATGTGGAAAATTTTCCTTCCTAAAAGTAATCTCTGTTAATAATTACTCATTTTTTTGATCTTTTGCCTTTTAAATTTTTTCACATTACACAAGGGCAGTGGGCTGAGTGATGTGCCCCCTCCCAAATATATGTGTCCACATCCTAATCTCTGGAACCTGTGAATGTGACCTTATTTGAAGAAAGGTCTTTGCAGATATAATTAAGGATATTGATTTTGTTTTGTTTTGTTTTTGAGACAGGGTCTCTCTCTGTTGCCTGGGCTACAATGCAGTGGCATGATCATAGCTCACTGCAACCTCAAACTCCTGAGTTTAAGCAATCCTCCTGCCTCAGCCTCCCAGGTAGCTGAAACTACAGGTGCACACCACCACACCTCGCTCATTTTTCTATTTTTGGTAGAGACGGTCTTGCTCTTGCTCAGGCTGGTCACAAACTCCTAACCTCAAGTGATCTTCCCGCCTTGGCCTCCCAGAGTATTAGGATTATAGGCGGGAGCCACCACACTCATCCCAAATTAAGGATATTGAAATGAGGAGATCACTGGATTATCTGGGTGGGTCCAAATCCAATGACGAGTGTCTTTGTAAGAAAGAGACATACAAACACACATGAGGGGAGGAAGCAATGTTACCATGGAGGCACAGATTTGAGGATGTGGCCATAAGTCAAGGAGGGCTTCCGGCCCCACGCCCCAGCAGTGGGAAGAGACAGGGAAGGGATTCTCCCTTAGAGCCTTGGGGGCGAACAGTGCTGCCAGATTTGGGGCTTCTGGCCTCCAGAACCACGAAAGAATAAATTTCTGTGTCACTCTGTTTGCAGTCGTTTGTTACAGCAGCCTTAGGAAACTGATACAAGTAATATGTAAATAAATGCCGAATGTAATTAATGTAAACAATACAGAATTACATAAAGTACAAAGGGGAGAAGTCCCCTCCATGCCACATAAATCCCACTCTGTTCCCCATAAATAGTAACTGTTTGGCCTAGAAACCTTCTAGGCCTTTTCCTACACTCTTAAAATACACACATACTCACACATACACACATAAATGTTTATGTATTTTTATATGTGTTTGGATAAATGAGATCATAGTATTCTGCTACTTGCTGTTTTTAAAATTCAATATTTCTTGGGGATATTTGCATGTCTGAACATAAAGATCTACTTTATCCTCATTTACTACTCTATATTCTAGGAATATAGCCTATGTCATTGTTTCCATTGATTCTAAACTTATCAATGTAACAATGTTACAATGATAAATCAAAGTTGCCTCTCTCTCTCTTGGCCACAATTGAAAAGCTATTTTGCCCCTTTACAAACTACACATTAACACATGTATATATGTGTGGCTATCACTTTCTTTCTTTTTTTTTTTTTTTTTTTTGAGAAAGAGTCTCACTCTGTTGCCTGGGCTAGAGTGCCATGGCGTCAGCCTCGCTCACAGCAACCTCAAACTCCTGGGCTCAAGTGATCCTCTTACCTCAGCCTCCCGAGTAGCTGGGACTACAGGCATGTGCCACCATGCCCAGCTAATTTTTTTATTTATATTTTTAGTTGTCCAGATAATTTATATTTTTAGTAGAGGTGGGGCCTCGCTCTTGTTCAGGCTGGTCTCTGAACACCTGACCTTGGGCGTTCCTCCCGCCTTGACCTCCCAGAATGCTATCATTATTTCTGTTCACCACATGTTTCTGTCTCTCCGTCTACAGCCCTTGGAATTGGGTGTGACCAAGTGACTTGCTTCGGCCAGTGACATGTGAGCAGAAGTCTCTCGTGTCATTTCCAACTGAAAGTTTTAAGAGCGACTGCAGAAGATGCCTCATTCTTTTTCCTCTGCCAAGCAATTGCGGAAGTGCCGAAAGGGAGCCTCCATCAGCCTGGGTCTCCTGGTGATCACGACAGAGCAGAGGGACATAGAGTGTGAATGAGGAATAGACCTTCACTATTTCAAGTCACTGTGATTTGAGGGGTTTTTGTTATTGCAACATAACCCAGCCAATCATAACTGAGTATGATACATCTACTAGATATATATATGTTTGTATTCCCATCCTTCTAAGATTGAATAAAGCCTAAGACAAGTACCTTGAAAGAGAAAAGTGTGGTTTACTATGGCCTACTCAGTACTAAGCAACGATATTATGAACAATTCACTTTTACTTCCTATTTAGCAATTTCTCCTTTTTACATTTCCATTAAGACAATGAACTTAGGGCCTGTGGAAATGAAACGTCACGTTTTCAATATCACAAATATCATGCTAGCCGTGAATCAATAAATATGTCTGGTGGATTTGTGGGTTCATGGCATTGCTTTGAAGCCTAGTCAATGCCACTATGCTCCGCGTCTATTCACAAGGAAATGGGTCTCGGGTTACTCTCTAGAGTTTCGTGTACATTTGAAATAGCACCGCTCTGCGGGCTCAAAGAACACCCCCTCTCTCCTGCTTCTGGACAGGGGGACTGGCAAGTGCCCTCAGCTTCAGCAGGGGGAGGTGCTGTTCTCTGATCAACAGCGATGCCTCAAGCTGATTAAAGAACATTGTTTGTAGAACTGGAAGGGGATCAAAATGCCTTTGGTTCTCCACGTCAGAAAAGATAAGGCCCTGAAGGCTTAAATGGTAAACATGACAAGAGCCTTATGGTTTCAGTGAAAGATATCTGAGATCCAAGCCCTTTTTCTCCCAGACAGAAGAATATTTTTTAATGATATCTTTTTAAATGTCAGATTTAATAGGAAAAAAAATGAAAAGAAATGAAAATGAAAAGAAAAAATGCTTCCCCCACCCACATACTGCAATCAGAGAAGCTTCCTTAATCACAGACAGCTCTGACCCCATCACGATTCTACACGGAAGGCCGTCAGCAAATGCCCCCAGCCGCCCGCTCTCCTGGGCTTGACCACGGCGGCAGCCACACAATGAAGGAGGCCTCGGATGATGATGACATTTTAAATTTAAAATTCAAATCTTCAAAAAATGCCAGGCTTCCTACTACCTGGCACAACGGGTCTCTAAGAATGGATCCTAATCTGGAGGATACAGCCCCACTCCTCTTAGGTAGGAACTGAGGGGTGGAAGGAAGAAGGGTGTTCTTACCCACGGGAGCCCCCACACTCACTGCCCTCCCCAAGTGGATCCTGTGTTAGCAAAAGGGGCTGGGCGCTGTGCGATGACTCCCGTGTGGATTCCGGCCAGCCGCGCAATCAGAGCAACTGCAGATGAACAGCAGGGGCTCGTGGGTAGGAGTGGGGTTTTCTGCCCCTTAGCTTGAACAACCCAGGCGGCATTCATTTACTTTTGTTTTGTCTCTGGGTTACTGGCCGGGTTCCTCCATTCCTTTTAAAAGAACATTATTTATGCTTCTCTCAAATACTTAACAAACACCCAGGGAGCAGTGGCTCACGCCTGTAATCCTAGCACTTAGGGAGGCTGAGGTGGGAGGATCGCTTGAGGCCAGGAGATCAAGATCAAAGACTTAGCAAATACCATAGTTTTAAATATAATTTATTTAATTGAGTTCAAATGTTTATTGTGAATCATTATGGTAGGCAGAATTCTGAGATGGGCCCCAAAAGTCCTGCATCCTGATGTACACATACCTCCTCCCTGTTATTAAAACACTAATTTAGGTGCTGCCATGAAGGGATTTTGTAGATGTAATCCCAAATCAGCTGACCTTAACATAGATTGTCCTCAGTGGGCCTGACCTAATCAGGTGAGGCCTTAAAGGGACCGGCTTCTTCTGATGAAAGAGATTAGAAGTGTGAGAGAGACTGGTCAGGAACTACAGGTGCCTCTAGGTGCTTAGGGCACCCCTGGCTAACAGCCAACAAGAGAACTGGGGCCTCAGTCCTACACCCACAAGGAAGTGAATTCTGCCAACCACCACGTGAATGTGAAAGAAAACTCCAATCTTTGGAAACAATCACAGCCCAATCAACACCTTGAGCTGGGCCTTGTGAGACCCTGAGCAGAGAATCTAACTTGGCCATGCCCAGATTTCTGACTATGAGATCATCAGTGAGTGTGTTTTAGGCTGTTACATTTGTGGCAACTAGTTTTGCAACAATAGAAATCTAATATAAGCAGATATAATGTATTTGCTCTGGCCTAAAATGTAAAGAAAGTTAAGTGTAAATGTAAGTTTAAATTTTAGCCCTCATTCTTATTCCTTTAGAACCAGATATGAAAGCATACTTTAATGTATCTTTGATTTTATTTATTAAATAATCAAAGTTAAATTGAAAATGCTAATACCTTGTTTACATTTATCTAAAGCCTAGAAATTTAGGATGATTGCTAAGTAGTCCTTATTCTCTTCTCCATTTCTTTATAACCTTTCTATTGTAATTATAAGGTTTTAGAATTAGTAGTTTATCAATACAAGATATAAAACAGGATTCACTTTCCCAAACTAAAACATACACAGTAACAAAATAGCAAAATAAACAGAGAAACTCCATATAATACATTCTCCCAATGAAATAACTTTATACCATGACTGGTAATAATAATCCTATAAGATGAATGAAAACTTAATTTCATCAAATAACATCGATATGACAAAAACTAAATGATAAATAATATTTCTATATTTAAATTATAAATGGCTATTCATGCAACTGGATTTTCCTCTAATCTGCTTTAAGACTAAAAGAGTGTTCTGAGTTTTCTTTTTCTTTTCTGTATTAATCACTGAAGCTTAGTTTCTAATTAATTTTGGAGCATTTGGACCTTAGAGCTTATTGAATGAAAGTATCGTTAAAATACTAAGGTTTTTTGTTTGTTTGTCTTACTCAAGTAATTGGATGAATTTTGACGCCATTATGTGAAAGGCCAAGTTTCCACTGCTCAGATTCCAGCCCAGAGGGAGAGGGGACGTTAGCCAAGACACTAAAAAAGAAAAAAAAAAAAAAAAAAAAAAAAATCAATGAAGCAGCGTCCCCTAGTGGTAAAAGGACCAATTCTCAGTACAGTAAAAATCTTGCTGAGATATACAATTGGTAAGCACAAAATAATTTTCTCTTAAAAAAATTAGAAAGAGTTAAGTAGAACATTTTATAGTAATCATTGCAAAGTGGATTATAGAGATTCACAGGGCATTTGGAAAGCCAAAAGGGAGTCATTGTATCTGCTGGGAAAAGTGAAAATCAAGGATTAACAGCCTTTACCATGTAGGAAATTAAATTACTCTTAATACAAGTAGCAGAGTAATCTCAGCAGCCGTTTGTCCTCCAATGGCTCCTTCACTGAGATGGAGTACAAATGGAAGCAAGCTGATTCTTTAGATATATCGGGTAATTTCAGATACAGTCTTTACATGATCCTTTAGAATTGTTCACTCATTAATATCAATACTCAGCAACATCTATCCTGCTAGCCATATTTTATGATCGAAATCACTAAGGCTCAGGGAAATTAGGCAAGTGGTAGGGTCAATACCTGAATGTTACTGTTTCCAATTCTGTAAGCCCGTAACTGGGTCCACCTATGGCCCACCATATAAAATGCACCGCATGCTGTAACTCTCCTTGTATACTAGTTGAAAGGAGGCACAGCTGAGTCACTACTGTGTGGACTCAGTGGCCAACCTGCTCAGGTTCAAAGTCTGGCTTTGCCTTACAGTAAGTGTGGGTGGCCTGGGCAATCACTTCAGTCCTTCTGTACTTTAGTTGAGATAGTAGTAACAGTAACACAGTCAAAGCATGGTCTTGAGGGTTATATGAGAAAACACAGGGATATGCCTAGAGCAATGTTTTGCACCCAGTAAAAGCTTGAGAAACCTTAGCTGTAATTAGCTGATACTGCACAGGTTGACAAATTCTTCATAGAGTTGTAAACTGTGGGTTATTTTTAGACCGTTAGGACGCATACCAGCTATCAATAATGGTGAATTACCTGGGAGGAGTAGGCTTTGGATGGAAATAGAACTTCCACGTTTATACTTGACATACTTCACTATTGTTTGAAAGTGTTGCAACATGCATATTATATTGTAATAATAAATGAGTACAGAATATTTCAAAGCTTACTTTAATAATTCACTCTGGCCCTTAGAGCTCACTTTCCAGAATTTCTTTTATACATTTAACCTCCCTTGTCCTCTTAGCCCTTTGTAAAGCTGTCCCACCCTCACTAGGCTAATCTTTTGGTGAGACTTTTTGATTATACTCCAGTAGTGGCTGATGTCTGCACTCGCAGAACACATCTGCTAGAAGGCGTATAAATGCTGCAAGCTTCTCTGCAGTGCAAGCACACTGGTGCTCAGCCTGAAGAAGATTGAAGTCATGCACCAGGGAAATGGAGCCACAGTCAGAGACTTCCACCAGAACAGAATGCTGAAAGCTGTGACAGCATTCTACTGTCTGGGCAATTGGCTGTCTATCTGCACTTGGATTGACAAGGAAAGGGAAACCAGTAAAGAGAAGCAAGCCTCCAGGCATCCTTCCCAGCGAGGCACTGCACCGTAGCCTGGACCAGACCAGAACTCCACGGACCACCGATGCTCTCCCACCTCCTAGAGGACTGTACAATTTGGAACTACTGTAAAAATCCTTGAGCAGCTTCATAAGGACGTTTAATATCTAGTAAGGGGGTTTTGAACAAATAGCCCTGCAGCTCTTGGATAAATTCTGTAATCTCCTTTATAAAATGGGGGTGTATTAGTTGGGGTAATGCTAGCCACTATAACAAAAGTTTATTTCTCCCTTACAAGAGTCCACTATGGATGTTCCAGGGTCAAGGGAGCTCTGAACAGTCCTTCAGGGACCCAAGTTGATTGGGCGGTGGGGGACTGTAGGGGGGAGTCTGCCATCTTTAATGCCAGCTTCCAAGATCCCCTGAGCACTGGCATCCAGCCAGTGGAACAGGAAAGAGGAGCAGGCATGGGAGATTTTTATGGGCCAGGCCTGGAAATGGTGTCGTTACATTCTGCCAGCTAGAACTCGGTCAGGTGGCCATACCTATCTGCAAGGGAAGCTAGGAAATGTGGTTCACCTGTGTGTTCATAGAAAAAGAGGACATGGATTTGGTGAACAAAGAGCCAGTCTCTGCCACAAGAAATCACATATTTACCTTGAAGAATTGTGATAAAGATTACAGATGATACAGTGATGCATGCTTGGCTTATTGGCTCATAGTGGGGGAGGGGCATCAAATGTGAAAAGAGGTGAGCGGTAGAATGCCCAAGAGATAGTGGGTGGAGCAACAAGCAACAAGGGTTAAGGTGCTGGCAGAGCAGACTGAGTCATTTAAGGACAAGGGGTGTGAGCCGGGGCACTCAGGTAGTCACAGATACTGTTCACCAAAGGGCTCCAGCGCTCTGCCTTCAGGCCATGAGGTAGGAATGCACTTCCTGCCTCACCCACTCCCACTGTTGGGTGTGTGGTCATGTGACTAGTTCTGGTCAATTGGTGGAAGTGACAGGTGTCACTTTTGGGCTGAGCTAATTGCTGGTGTGAGGCCCTCTAGAGGGCTCTTTTTCCCTTTGCTGATGACCTGTGTTTGTAGAGGGCCTGCACCTTCACATGGGCCGGGAGAAAGACATGCTGCAGAGCTTCCTGGCACCCGCGCAACATTTTAAGTCACCAAGATTTTTTAAGTTGCATATCACTGCAGCATAAACTGGCTTGTTTGGATTAATACAGACACCTTTTTTTTTTTCAGGCAAGAGGGATCAGACGGCCTGGGAGGCAAAGAAACCCCCAGCCAAGCAACCAACAAAAAAGGCACTCCTGTCCATTTTAGACCATCAGTTCTAAGAACTAAGGAATCATGCCTTTGAAAATATAATTTTTATATTATTGCCACAATGCAATCAAAGGACATACTTGAAGGGCCCTGAATTATTTAAAATACTGAGAAAACCAACTTTCGATAGAACCCCAGACATACTCTCTTCCTTAAAAGATCATTTGTCCCTGATTTGAAGAAAGTTTAAAGCTGCAAAGTGCTAAAAGATGTTAAGGACAGATTAGTATCTAATCACAGCTCCCTTCGCCCACATAATCAGAAGTAAAAGAAAAATAAAAACGGGAACGCTTTGGAAGGAATTGTGGGCAGTTGTCTGGAGCACTTTTATATAGAGGACAACTTTGGCTACTTGTCTGTCCTCCGGGATCCCTAGAACCGACCTGGGTTAGGGCGGACCTCCTGACGCAGGGAAGGCCTCCTGCGCTGTCCGTTGCCTTCTGGGCCCTCCTTGCGCTCTGGCTGGTAGACCAGCTCTGGGCTGTTTCCTAATTCGTGCAAGTCCATCTCGGATCTCGCTCACCTCCTCTCACACTGCAGGGTAACTTGAAGTAGAAGTACAATGAGCGAGAGATCGCAGCTCTTTTTAATGTGTCCCCCCAGAGTGAAGCGAGCCATCCGGCAGGGCACCCCTAGTGCTGCTTTACTTCAGCATCATAGCATGCTCTGGTGTTCCCAGCCAGCTGGGTGAGCTGCCTTAACTAGAGCTCGCCAAGTAGACCATAAACTCCTTAGATGTGGGACCTGTATTTCATTCATCTGTGAATAGCACTGTAATTATACTACTTACAAGCCTGCTTTGGATTCAGCCAGACTCTGGCTTGAGTATTGACCCCACCACTTAATAACCGGGTAACCTTGGCCACTTCACCTCCCTAACTCTGTTTTATAGTCTGTAAAATGGGGATAATAACGCCCTACTCCTTTGACTTGTGGAAATTAAATGGGACACTTATATGTAAAGCTTCTGCTGCTGCTGCAGCTCAAGAGTCTTTGTTGAGTGCTTGGAAGAATAGTGGGTTCTTGACAGATTCAGTGGCTCACGCCTGTAATCCTAGCACTCTGGGAGGCTGAGGCAGGAGGATCTCTTGCGGTCAGGAGTTGGAGACCAGCCTGAGCAACAGAGAGACTGGTTTCCACTAAAAATAGAAAAATTAGTTGGGTGTGGTGGCAGGCGCCTGTAGTCCCAGCTATTCCGGAGGCTGAGACTGGAGAAGCCCTGGAGCCCAGGAGTTTGAGGTTGCAGTGAGCTAGGAGGACACCACTGCACTCCAGCCTGCCCTGGGAACAGAGTGAGACTGTCTCCAAAAAAAAAAAAAAAAAAAAAAAAAGCGAGAGAGTGAATAATGGGTTCAATCCAACGAAGGGTGTATGATCTCAGAATAGCTGTGTCGTGTGTTTTTATCAAGAGCTACAAACATGTACGTTTGTGGCTGTGCCAGTGACAGTTTAAAGGAGAATTCTTTTGCCAGAGGCTGTAAGTGCTATTATTATAGAAGTTGGGATTGAACAGTGTTTACTTAAAAGGAAGGGATTTGTTTCCATTTTATCTGCATAGTTTGAATTTTCACATGTATTAAAAATACATGAAATTTAAAGTCAATACAACTTTAAAAACAACGTTGGGCTGGCAGAGTTACTGGCTTATTTGCTGAATCTTTTAGCACTTTTAGAGGTAGCAAGAGTAACCAACCCCCATATTGATAAGGCAACTCCGTCCCCACAAGGACCTGAGGATAGAAACAAAGTGTAGTAATCCTTTATAGCTGCACCAAACATTTCTTCGCCGGACTTTTACAGTAGCTTCTCTATATTGTCCTAAATTATTCTGGGTGGACTGTTCCACCCCTCCCTGGCCCCGGGCACCTGCGGGCACGTTAGAAATTCCGGCGCGGGAGGGAGGAGCGCCCGGGCCGGCCCGGTCTGCACTCAACCCCGGCGGGGCCGTTACGGCGGTTTCGGGCCTGGAGCGGACCAGGCCGAGCGAGGGGCGGGCCCGGAGCCGCGGCCTCGCCTCCGCCCGCGCCGCCCGGCGCCCGGCGCTTCCCGGCCGCTCGGGGCGGCCTCGCGCGGCTCGGAGGCCTGCGCGGCGGCGCGCCGCCACCCCCATGCTGCAGAAGCGGGAGAAGGTGCTGCTGCTGCGGACCTTCCAGGGCCGGACGCTGCGCATCGTGCGGGAGCACTACCTGCGGGCCTGCGTGCCCTGCCACAGCCCGCTGTGCCCGCAGCCCGCCGCCTGCCGCCACGGTCGGGGCCGGGGAGGCCGGGGCCGGGCGAGTGGGGCCGGGGAGGCCGGGGCCGGGCTGGAAAGAGGGGAGCCGGGCGGGAGCGGGGCGGCCGGGGCCGGGGCCGGGGCCGGGCGTCCGCAGGGCGGCGGAGGGGCGCGGCCCGGGGCGCAGCGCGGTGGCGGGACGCGGAGCCCCAGGCCCCAGCCCTCCGGCGGGTGGGGAGCGGCCCGGGCCTCCTCCCCTGCTTCTGGGGCGCTCCACCCGGGCCTCCAAGCGTCAGGGCCCGGGAGGGGCGCCCCACAGCCCAGAGCCCGAGGCTCGGGCCGCAGAGGGGCCTGGGGGCGCAGCCCGGCGCGGCGGAGAAAGGCGAGGCCGGCGCCGCCCGCGCGTGCGGGAGACGCCGCACGTGCCCGCAGAGCTGCGGCGGCCGCTGCTCGCGTGACAGCTGTCTGCTTTGCTTCCCCCACATTTCCCGACTTGCCAGTACTGAGGCCTCAGACATCTATCCAGGGGCGAGCCCCCTTCGCCGTGGGATTTGTGGATCACCCGGGCCCTTGCTGTAGAGGAAGGTCGTGGGGAAGCAGGATGTGGGGGCCCTGTGCCCCAGACCTACCCCCGCTTGGTTTCTAGGCTGCAAGGGTGGCCCACATAGCGATGCACGTTACAGGTTCTCTTGCCTGGTGGGAGATGAGCTCGGGCATCCTTTTCAGCGAATGTTTGGAATCCTCGGTTTATGGTTAAGGTGAACATTTATTTCAGTGACGGTGCTGCCAACCAGCTGTTAGACGCGAGCTGGGTGGGAGCTCCACCAGCACCCATTGCTTGCATGAGCGTCTTTTCTAGAATTGTTAATTCGGTGTTTCTGGCCCTTGGAGACAGCTGAGCACGTTCACAAGCTTGAAACACAACAGACTTGAAATTGCTGGGCATACACAAGTAGTGGGTATTTTGTACATATATGTTTTGGTGTCCTCCAGAATGTGTCTGTCAATGAAATATTCAGGTTATGCTGAAAATGTGCTTTGTTTGTTTTTAAAACGCCAGTTATCCTCTCCTGCACCACTGGCAACACCAAAAGCCATGCTTAGCTTGTATTTATCACAGCTTCAGGGGGTGGGGAATGAAGGTGTTCAATTTACCTGAACTTTGGGCCTCTACCAAAGTAGATTTGTCTTTTAAAAACTTCAAGGTGGAGTTAAGATTGGAAGTTATTTTGCACACTGGAGCATGATGACATTTAAATAGTAATAAACCAGGGTTGAACACACTGTCTATTATGTTTCAGATGGGAAACTCTTGTCTGGCGATGTGACTCATTACGTGATCCCAGATTGGAAGGTTGTTCAAGATTACCTTGAGATCCTTGAGTTTCCTGAGTTGAAAGGAATTATTTTCATGCAAACAGCTTGCCAAGCAGTGCAGCATCAAAGAGGCCGGAGGTATCTGTTTTGCCTTCTTTATTTATTTATGGAGTGGATTTTTCTCTCCTTAGAAAAGGTCCCCTGTTGGAGGGGTTTGGGAGGAATTTATTATTTTGTCAGAAAGAACTTTTCAAACTAATTTGGTATTCTCTTTGCTAGTGAGGAATGAGGTAACATTATTTTATATTTCTGCTTCAGCACCTGGCAAAAAGATCTGACTGTAGATCAATAAACTGCAGTGTCCCCAGTATGTGGGTATTTAAGATTCTAGTGTGAATTGGCTTTTGGTTTGCATTTTTATAGTAGCAGGGTTATTGCTTATTTCTTTTTGATAAATGTATATTATTTAATGTTCTTATTTAGAGGTACATTGTTTCAGAAGTATACATTCTTGGGTAAAAGAGTACTTTATTTTTAAATTTTAGACTCTTTTATTGTGGAAGCAAATTATACTTGTAATGATTTATTCAACGAAACCAGAAATAACTTGTTTTATTTTTAGGTTATTACTGTAACTACCAGCCATCATAATCATATTTGCTAAACAAAGGATTTCTAATTGAACCAGTCTAAAATACTTGCCTTGTACCTAAATGAAGAATAGTTGTTCACCCTTTAAACAAATACTGTAAAAAATGGTTTTGCTTCATTTAACATTGAGAAAGGTTTATGATTTGAACTTAAGACTGCGTGGAAGTAACATATTAGAATTATATGTCCAACCTCTTAACACCTCCGGTTACTTAATAAGCAGAAACTAAGCATTTATTCTTTTTTAAATGTTGTGGTTTCTTTAGACCTTGGTAATAAAAGATGAAGTGTTTTTATTTGTATATGAAAATGATAAATTGTCCTTATAATATGCTCGGTTCAAAAATGTACATTAAGTACATTGTGCACAGGTTTTTTCAGATAGAATATTTTAAAATGAGCTTGAAGTTGATTTTGTTCAGACACAAAGATATAGATGTTTATACACATCCAGATTTAAATGCTGCTCCAGGTGTCATATTTCAATTTCTGCTGCTAAAATCAATTTGTCCTTATCATTCAGCTTGCTAACACACTGCGAGCCTTTTCAACTTCTGTTTTCTAAAATATTTTTAATATTAGAGATTGTTTTAAAAACCAATTTCTGGGACATTCATAAGGCAAAGAGTTGGAATTTAAATGTCTTTACTGTAGAACATTTCTAAAGTAGTTAGCTTGATGAAAAACTATTGGTTTTCCACTGCTTCACCATGTCTCTGAATGTACTAAATGTGAAAACAAAAGATGAGGAGTTATAAAATAGGACCATATGATAACACCCTGGTTTTTCCATTTGGTAAGCACTTTTTGAGCTCCTAGTTCCAGCCCCTGGGGAGTACAAAAAGAAGTCTTAGTTCCTCCCACAAAAACCCGTTGTCTTGCTGGGGTTATATGGAAGAGCCAGGAAGATGATGATAGAGCACCTTAGCCACAGAGAGGATAACTGAATGTGCACTATGCAGAGTGCAGAATAAATGTGAGGTGTGGGGACTAGGCCAGAAAGTCCTCTGCAGAAACTAGGTTTGAGACTGGCCTTACAGGCCGTATTATGAGCATGACTAATGAAGAAGATGGAAGAGGCAGGAAAAGGAATTAGCAAGTTTGGGATTGGGCATTTTGTTTACCTGTCAAGCAACCAGCAAGTACATTCAGGTTGAACAGCTTAATAACCAAAATTGCCTAAGCCCTAGGAAGTGTCATATATTGAAAGCTAACTTTAAAATTAATGATCACCATTGAATATGTAAGATCCAGGAGACTTGCTTTATTAAGTCAGGCTTTGTAAGTGTTAAGGGTAAATCATTTGACTTTTTTTTATTGACAAATAAAAATTGCACATATTTATGGTATACAATGTGTTTTGAAATATGTGTACATTGTGGAATGGCTATGTCAAGCTAATTAACATATGTATTACCTCTCATACTTATCAATTTTTTTTGTAAGAATTGACTTTTTATGTGTAACTGAACTTGACCTCCCAGAGGCACTCCGGTGTTTTGTTTCATTTGATGTTGGGAAACATTTTGTTTTGTTCTTCAGTTCTTCCTTGGAGATCCTTGAGATGCCAGTAATTAATTCATTTTATCCAATGTGCTTTTAGGAACATTATTGCTTAGAAAAGCTTTGTCAATTGATAATACCTGGTCTGATCTGGTGTCTGGTGTGAGGGCTCTTTGCTGTCTCCTGTTGACTTCCCCCTGAATTCCTTCTGTATAGCTTCAGAGAGTCTCAACATTCCGTGCCTCAGTTTCTTAATGGTCTATAACATAAGATTGGAATCATAGAATATTACAGTTGGAGAGATCTAAGAGCACATAATCTAACTCCCCATCCAGTACCTCAATGTTACTTGACGTGAGTAATGTATCGACCTTGTTTCTCCAAGAAAAAAAATTCTTCTGGTCACCCCGTGTTAATTTATTTTATTGTTATTTCAATATATTTAAACATAAATCTAGGTATAAGTCCTAATGTTTGAGTACTTTAACACAACCCTAAAACCAGATAAGACCTTTAAATTAAATAAACAAAGCTATAAAAATATCAGAAAACTGCAAATGAATATTAATTTAATGTGACAGATGACATTGTTTTGCTGAAATGAAATCATTAGTGTTGAATTTAACAACAGAAGGACAAAGCCTCTAATCTGGTTCTATGTGTAGTATGATTTTGTATTTTGATTTCAATAATTTCAATGCAGAGAATGCCTGTTCTCATAAATGTATAGTACAAGACATACGAATAACGTCAGGTTGTCGACTATTCAGGATAATCAGATATTCTGCCATCTACCAATCCTAAATGCTTATTTCATGAGAAGTCACCTGATAGCTCTGAAAGGCTGTCTTGTCCACCACATTCATGTATACAGACGTGCATTTGTTTATTCAACAAATATTTATTTAGAGACTATCTGTGCCAGAAACGGCTAGCTCTAAGGATAGGGTGGTAAACAAAAGCAGATAGGGTCCCGATGGGGAGATAGGTGGTAATCGGGCCATCACACAAACAAGCCGAGACTGTGACAAATGCACTGAAGTCCAGGGACATGGCTCCAGGAGAGCCCGGACTGGCCAGGGAGGCAAGGAAGGGCTGTCCCGTGGGAGACACCTATGCTGACACCTGGGCCGTGGGGAGGGGGACGTGGTGTGCCCAAAGAAGGGGACACCTGGGTCAGAGGGAAGGCCGCATGGCCTTGGAATGGCAGGGGAGGGTTCTAAGCTGGGAAAATATGATCAGATTCTTGTCGTAAAAGGATTACTGGGCCAGAGAGGGGAAGAGGCTTTGGAGAAAAGAGGGGAGGAGGCTATTGCTGTAGTCCAGATGAGAGATGTGGGCAGCTGAGAGACGGAGAGAAATAGATGTTTCCAAGGGCTGTTGAGCATGTGAAAATCTGTAAAACTTCCTAAGTATGTAAACAAGAGAACTGAAACTATGTCAACATTGAAACTGAAAACATTCTACGTTAATGTTCTTAGCAGGTTTATTTCTAGTAGCCAAAAAGTGCAAACAACCGAAATGTGATCCATCAATTGATAATGGTTAAGCAAAATATGGCCTACCCAATACAATGGAATATTACTCAACCATAAAAAGGAGTGAAGTACTGGTACGTGCTACAACATGGATGAACCTTGAAAAGGTTATGCTAAGTGAAAGAAGCTAGCACGCACACACATTCTATCACATCATATATTGTATAATTGCATTTATATACAATGTCCAGGATAGGCAAATCGACAGAAAGTATTTATAGACCTGTGGTTGCCAGGGGCTGGGGGTCAAGGGGAATGGGCAATGACTACTTAATGGATACAGGTTTCTTTTTGGAGTGATGAAAGTGTTCTGGAATTAGACGGTGGTGATGGTTACATAACTCTGTGGCTATACTAAAAACCACTGAATTACACATTTTAAAAGCATAAGTTTTATGGCATGTGATTATATCTCAATATAGCTGTTATTTTTAAAAATCTGTGGAACTAGGGATGGATTTGGATATGTGAGATGGGGGAGAAGGTGGTGTCAAGGGTAACGCCAAGGTTTCTGGCTTAGGTGCCTGAATGGGGAGAGGGAGCACTGCAGGAGGGAGGGGAGGTTGAGAGTTGGACCCGTCTCGGGGCTGCTGAGAGGGTTGGCACTGACACCAAACAGCAGCGCACTTAGGAGGCAGCCGTTCAGGTGTTCCAAAACACTCTGTAACAATGTCTTTTGAGTACTGTCTAATATAAATGGAAACATAAACTAGTAGGAACTCAAGGGCCCCTGAAAGTGAGTATATGAGACCCTACCAGGGTTTTGCAAAACCTAGCTGAAGAAATACGTTTAATACAGAATTTGCTTCCTTGTAAGTCTTCCCACTGGTTGTGGGACACTAACCTCTTCATCCTTAGTGCAATCAGGAGGGGGAGGGGATGCTGCATCTGTACGTAAGGTCACCACTGAATCAAAATAGTAAAAAATCACCTAAGGAAGGTAAATTTAGCTGTCCCCCCAAGAAATTGTTTGAAATGGTCAGAAGATGGAGTTTTAGAAAACTTCTAAGCCAGTCTAGGGAAATTACGGTTTTTCTTTATAAGACTGGAATTTTTCTTTTTTCTTTTTTTTTGAGATAGAGTCTCACTCTGTTGCCTGGGCTAAAGTGCCATGGCATCAGCCTAGCTCACAGCAACCTCAAACTCCTTGGTTCAAGTGATCCTCCTGCCTCAGCCTCCTGAGTAGCTGGGACTACAGGCATGCACCACCATGCCCGGGTAATTTTTTCTATATATTTTTAGTTGTCCAGATAATTTCTTTCTATTTTTAGTAGGGGGGTCTCACTCTTGCTCAGGCTGGTCTCGAACTCCTGACCTTGAGCAATCCCCCCCCCCTCGGCCTCCCAGAGTGCTAGGATTACAGGTGTGAGCCACCACCCCCCAGCAAGGCTGGAATTTTTAAAACTGAAACTAATTTTATTGTACTTGACTATCCGAAGCCATTGTTCTCCTATCACTCTGGTCAAACTTGTTTAAGGCACCATGATGCTCTCTGCTGACTCCATGCAGGATACTCGTATATCTAATTCTATCATATGCACCACAAACCTTGACTAGCAAAAAATATGACTGTATTGTGTGCATGCACTATTAAATTATAACCATAAGCCCACATGTCTACGAGAAAACCCGACTGTCAACTCAGAGTAATTCGCTATTTGTTTCCGCTTTCCGCATTAATATTCTTGTGCCATTTGTTCATTTGTTTTATCTGGCTGATAGGTAGCTGACAAATGGAAGCACGCACTAAAAGTCTAAAGGAAAATATATAGGACTGAAACTCAAAATTGAGAAAATTCTTTTTGTTAAGTTATGTATTTTCCTAAATACTAGGAAGGATTGCCATTACTCTGATTTGCTAGAAATGCCTGGGTCTGGCTGCTTGTGGCGCACACCAGTGTTTGGGGAGGACAGAATTCGAGCATCTCCAGGCCTAAAGTGGAGGCGTGGTAACAAATGCAGTCGTGTGTATGAAGCCCAGTGAAAGGGCCACAGGGTTCTGGAAATATCAGTTTATTCGGAGACATTATACGGGACTTGGATCACTGTTGGCGCATAGGGCTGTGCACTCAGGTATTCATTTGGAAAACATTTATTGAGCCCCTGCTGTGAGTAAGGCACGGAGGATAGGAAGATGAATCACACTGCCTGCTGTCCTGATCACCCTGCCTCGCTCTCCTCTGGGCCCTGCATCTCGCTAACTCCCGCTCGTCCATCGGGTCTCAGGGTCGCCTACTCCAGGAAGCCCTCCCACCCCTCCCCTCTTCTCCTTTCACGGACCACTCACTGAAATGGATGGTTCTGTGTTTTGTTTTGTGTGTCGTTGTCAGGCAGCATAGCTATTTTTTTTTTAATTGTGGTAAAATGTACATATGGAAAGCTGAACATTTTTACCATTTTTTTTTTTTTTTTTTTTTTGAGACAGAGTCTCACTTTGTTGCCCAGGCTAGAGTGAGTGCCGTGGCATCAGCCTAGCTCACAGCAACCTCAAACTCCTGGGCTCAAGCAATCCTCCTGCCTCAGCCTCCCAAGTAACTGGGACTACAGGCATGCACCACCATGCCCGGCTGATTTTTTCTATATATATTTTTAGTTGGTCAATTAATTTCTTTCTATTTGTAGTAGAGACGGGATCTCCCTCAGGCTGGTTTCAAACTCCTGACCTTGAGCAATCCGCCAGCCTCAGCCTCCCAGAGTGCTAGGATTACAGGCGTGAGCCACCACGCCCAGCCATTTTAACCATTTTTAAGTGTACAGTTCAGTGGCATTAAATACATTTGCATTGTTGTGCAGCCATCACCAACATCATCTGTCTCCAGAACTTCATCTTCCCCAGTTAGGACCTTTGTACCCATTAAACACTCACTCCCTCCCCCAGCCCCTAGTAACTATTCTATGTCCCGCCTCTGTGACTTGGACTGCTCTCGGTACCTCACATAACAGGACTCACACAGTATTGGTCCTTTTGTGACTGGCTTATTTCACTCAGCATAACATACCAGGGTTGACCCATGTTATGACATGCGTCAGAATTTCCTTCCCGTTTAAGGCTGAATATTATGTACCATATGTAGTTTATGTTTGTCCATCAATAGATTGCTTTCACCTTGGGCCTACGCACTGTGAATAACACTGCTATGAACATAGGTGTACAAGTATCTGTTGGAGTCCTTGCTTTCAATTCTTTTGGATATATATCCAAAAGGGGGATTGCTGGATCTATATATGGTAGTTTGTTTTATTTTTTTGCTGTAGGTGTAGGGCTCTATGCCTACTCTAGGGGGTGCTATTCAGATGCAATGGGATGTCTAGTTGGTGTCCCCCTGGGCATTTGGTACAGTGGCCCTCACCCTGTCCAGCAGAAGACCTGGCACATAAAAAGAGTGCAGCAAGTATTGTTGAATGAAGGATCTTTTCTCTCTTTTTTTTTTTTTTGGAGACAGAGTCTCACTCTGTTGCCCTGAGTAGAGTGCCATGCCACCAGCCTAGCTCATAACAATCTCAAACTCCTGGGCTCAAGCGATCCTCCTGCCTCAACCTCCAAAGTGTCTGGGACTACAGGCGCACACCACCATGCCTGGCTGATTTTTCTATTTTTAGTAGAGACGGGGGTCTGGTTCTTGCTCAGGCTGGTCTCGAACTCCTGAGCTCAAGGGATCCTCCCACTTCAGCCTCCCAGAGTGCTAGGATTATAGGCGTGAGCCACTCCACCTGGCCTGAATGAAGGATCTTTAGCAAGGGAGATCATTTGTAAACAAATAACTGCAATTAAGTTTAAGAGCATTTTTAGGGGCATACAAAATGTGATGGCAGGTAAAGGGAACAAAAACTTCCATGGAGATAAGATCAGGAAGAACAGGGAATACTTTTTTCAGCATTTTCTCTGATATAATAAATTACAGATGTTTATGAAATCTCTTCAAAAGTCTTTTTTATTACTTAACAAACAGTGCTCATTTTAAAAACTTCAAGCATTACAGAAATGTGCAAAGCAGAAAATGAAAGTCAGTGCCCTGCAGAACCGAACACAGTTAACAGTGCAGTGTAGACGCTTCTAAGAGGCTTTTATAATGAGTTTTTTTTTTTTTTTTTTTTTTTGAGACAGAGTCTCACTTCATTGCCCAGGCTAGAGTGAGTGCCGTGGCATCAGCCTAGCTCACAGCAACCTCAAACTCCTGGGCTCAAGCAATCCTGCTGCCTCAGCCTCCCAAGTAGCTGGGACTACAGGCATGTGCCACCATGCCCGGCTCATTTTTTCTATATATATTAGTTGGCCAATTAATTTCTTTCTATTTATAGTAGAGATGGGGTCCCGCTCTTGCTCAGGCTGGTCTCGAACTCCTGAGCTCAAACAATCCGCCCACCTCGGCCTCCCAGAGAGCTAGGATTACAGGCTTGAGCCACCGCGCCCGGCCTATAATGAGTTTTAAATGTCTCTTTGTGACGGTGGGAAAATTACCAATATAATATGTTCCAGGCATCTTACAGGGAGGGGGCTGCTTTTGTTTGCACAAGTGGAATTCTGTTAAGGATAGCTGCTATTCATAGAAACGAAACAGAATCCCTTTGTTTATGAAGACATTTTATAAGTTGCCATTACTTGATTCTTTTAAAGGTGACTTAAAGTTAGAATTACTAAGAAAATAAAATTAGTGTTTCTTGTTTTCTGTTTTTGTTGCTGTTGTTGTTATTGTTTGTTTTGGTTTTTGAGACAGAGTCTCATTCTGTTGCCCAGACTAGAGTGTCGTGGCCTCATCACAGCTCACAGCAACCTCAAACTCCTGGGCTCAAGAGATCCTCTTGCCTCAGCCTCCCAAGTAGCTGGGACTACAGGTGCACACCACCATGCCCAGCTAATTTTTCTGTTTTTTGTAGATACAGAGTCTCCCTCAGTCTGGTCTCGAACTCCTGACCTCCGTCGATCCTCCCACCTCAGCCACCCAGAGTGCTAGGATTATAGGTGTGAGCACTGTGCCTGGCCTCAGTATCTCTTGTTTTCTAATAAAGTATAAGACCATACAGATAGTGGTTAGTATCTGCGTATTTAGACAGGATAAGTTAGGATGTTCTACCTTTGCTTTAATAAGACTTATTTTTTAAAACCCATGGTTGCAGCTGGAGGCGGGGATGGAAAGATACAAATTTTATTATATTAAAACACATGTTAAATGCCAATCAGCTACCTGGATAATTTATATATGAATTTAACATCTAGTTTAATATGTATCTATTTTTAAGTAAACAATTGACTACTTTTAAAATAACTGAATGTTCTCTGTAATTTCATATTACCTATACTATTAAAAAGCACCTTCTTATAAACTGACCTGTGTGAAATTTGATTCTCCGCTTGTGACTTCGGCTAGTGTTGTTGGAAGGATCTCTTCTTGTTGGGAAAAACCGTGAAACTGCCTGTTAGTCGTGTGACGGATGAGGCTAGCCCTCATGTAAGTCACAGAGGCTGCGTCAATACAACTCACAGATAAATCCCCAAACTTGTTTACCTTGCATGTCCTTTTCTGGGGCTGCCAGCAAAAAGTAAAAAGTAAAATCAATGTTAATGCCATTTATAGAACAAAGTGAGGTACAAAAATAAAGTGCTAAGCTCTCTGTTTGCCTCTGTGCGCTCGGGCTTTGAAGAGGGGCCGAGGTAGGACAGGGCAGCGTAATTACATAATGAAATGGCCACAAGTCTCCAAAGGGGAAAGGGGGGAAAGGAGTTTAATTGATCTGCAACCTAATTAATGAGGCGCATTCCAGCAAGCACATTCCAGCAAAACTGGGAAAAAACAGGAGCAGCCCAGCAGTGCTGAACGCACAAGACCACTATAAACACGTCTCTCAAGTTTTAAATAATCAATCTTTTGCTCTAAAATACCTCATCCTGTGCGGTGGCTCACACCTATAATCCTGGCTCTCTGGGAGGCCGAGGCGGGTGGATCGCTCAAGGTCAGGAGTTCGAAACCAGCCTGAGCAAGAGCGAGACCCCCCGTCTCTACTAAAAATAGAAACAAATTAATTGGCCAACTAAAAATATATAGAAAAAATTACCCGAGCATGGTGGCACATGCCTGTAGTCCCAGCTACTCGGGAGGCTGAGGCAGGAGGATCGCTTGAGCCCAGGAGATTGAGGTTGCTGTGAGCTAGGCTGACGCCATGGCACTCTAGCCCAGGCAAGAGAGTGACACTCTGTCTCAAAAAAATAAAATAAAATAAAATAAAATACCTCATCCTTTTTCGATCCTTAGCAAGAGGTGGCAGTAGATGAGTACCTGCTATGTTGGATTTGTCTTTTTCCCCCGTGTTGCAGGCAGTATAACAAGTTGCGAAACCTCCTGAAGGACGCACGTCATGATTGCATTCTCTTTGCTAACGAGTTCCAGCAGTCCTGCTACCTGCCGCGGGAAAGAGGAGAGTCCATGGAAAAGTGGCAGACCAGGTACGGCGCCGAATCCCTGTCGTTTTCACACAGTCCTCTCCTTTCACTTCCTCGTCACGGGCTACTTGGGAGTTGATCTAAATGGCGTGCTAGAATAAGCCAACAGTTACCCTGGAACCATGATCAACACTGAAATGCTTGACATGTCAGTATTTTAGATATATCATTTGAGTGCATAATTGATATATTTTTTAAATTGTGATTAAGGAGACACGTAGGTGCCCAGAGTAAGTTTGCCCCAGGCCCTAATGGCTGGCAGGGTCATTCCAGTGACCTAGAAGTCAATGACTTGAGTACTTGTGTGTGTGAGGGGGAGGGAGTCCTACTTTTAAGCTAATAAGATCATCCGCTCAGTTTTCTGGTCTGGGCTGTTCTGTTCTCCTAACCAGTACTGTTAAGCTGAAACTGATAGTTGGATTCTGAAGGAGCTGTTGTAGGAACCGAGTTCGAGTCCGCCTGGAAGCAGAGGCTGAAGCACGCGCTCGAGTGGGGGGTGTTTGTGTGGGGAGTGATCCCCAGGGGCGGGAGGAGGGAAGTGGGGAGCACGCGATGGAGGAGGAGAGCGGTATAGCGGGTGTTACTGCCGTGGGGGACGGAGCCTCGAGGTCCGGCTGAGGAACCTCTGAGGAGCCGGGTAGAACGCGCCTCAGAAGCCCCCGTGAGGGGCACAGGCCGGGCTTTCAGTTAGCTGCCCCCTTTAGTTGAGGGTCGTCCTCAGGGGTGTTGGCTCCATTCGCTGGCCCCTGAGGTGGGGTGGAACCGGCCCCCAGCTGCAGCCACAGCCGGAGGTGGACACAGGTGCGCCAGCAGCCTCTGCTGCACTCTCCTGTGTAGGACAAAACAGGCCTTAAGCTTTGAAATGCCTTATCTGCATAAGACACTTAAATCATCTTTTTCCTTGTAATTATTTACGTGGTATAGCCATTAAATATTGCAATTCTCCAAAGCAAAACGAGCACTGACGCATGCTGAGTCCTTAGTTACAGTCCCTAAGTTCTCATGGGGTTCAATACCAGAAAGGGAAAAGCAAATATTTCTCCAGTTTGGATCACGTGAGTACTCAGTGATCACGTTTACTAGCTACACAGCCTTGCACATAGTAGGTGCTCAGTAAATGATAGCTGAAGTTTTAAAAAATGTACAACGAATGGGACCTTACATAGCATCTTGATCTGCAGGGAAAAGGAAACAGACGCCTACAGAAATGGTCCGTCCAAACTTGTTCACGTCATAGAACCACAATCCAGTCTTGAACACGGTTCTCCAGACCTAGGCTCTGTTGCCCAGTTCAAGTTCTTTTCCGGAAGACTTCCAGGCATCTCACATAGTTCCATACCAGACCCTATTAAATTATGGTCTTCAGCTACTTGCAGCACAGTTTTCCTCTTAGCCAAAGACTCGTTTCTTTGTCTTTCAAGCCTGACATAGCATACCTTGTCATCCTCTGCGGTGCTGTGTGGCTCAGCCTCCCATTAAAGGATGTTAAAAGATGGCAGAGCCTCATGGTTTCTAGGCTGCATCAAGAAATGAAAGTGGTGGCTGTCATGGTTGGATGTCTTAGGCAAGAAGAGATAACAAGTGCTTTCTGATTCATCTTTGCATCCCCCAGCACCCAGCCCAGGGCTTCTTTATAGTGGATACTCCAGAAGTATTTGTTGAATGAATGAATGAATGGTTATCCATATTGACCAAAGGATAGCACGTTAAAAGCTGAGTGTGAAATTCTGAACAATAGCCTTGGGAAAGCTCACCCGCCCTTGCTTTTGCAGGAGCATATACAATGCGGCTGTTTGGTACTATCACCACTGCCAGGACAGGATGCCAATCGTTATGGTGACAGAAGATGAAGAGGCAATTCAGCAGTATGGAAGTGAAACGGAAGGAGTGTTCGTGATTTCTTTCAAGGTATTTCCAGCTGCTGTGTGTATAAGTGAGTGTGTGTCTGCGTTCATTTCCTAAGTAGTGCCCGTAAGGCTCTAGATCCCTTCGGTTACACAGAAAAGAGAAAATAAAGAAGGAAGGAGGATGTTAAGAAGTTCTCTGTCTTCATTACTCCTCAACTAATTAACCTTGACTTTTGCAAATTCAGTCAAACTCCTGTAACTATAAGGTCCACAGCGTCCAAGACCAGTCCAGTAAGCCCCTGCTGACATTAAATTAATGTTTATAGTTATACCAGTAATAGTAATGATGACTATGACAACAGGCTGAATAAAATTGCCAACATTCTTTTGCTTTTGACTTAACAAAGTAGCAGTTTTACATGGTTCCACCTAATAGTAATAGCCAGCATGTATCTATGCCAAGCACTGTTCTAAATATATTATTTCATTTAATTCTTGCAACAACCCTATGAGGTAGGTATAATTAGCCTATCCATTGATAAGGAAACTGAAGCACAGAAAGGCTAAGCAACTTGCCCAAAGTCACACAGTAGAAAATGGTAGAGCCATGATTGAAATGCAAGCAGTCAGACTCCAGAGCTCTTAGCCACCATGCTTTGCTGTCTCCCAAATTAGTTTTTGGAATGCACACACAAAACACAAGCCATTTTAAAGGCGGTTTTTCAGTGCCTTCCCCACTTGCAAATGTCCATGGGGGCCAATAGGGGTAAATGAGAGGGTTGAGATGTGGTATTATTTATGCGAAGGCTGTTGGATTGGGTTGCTACAGATCACAGACAGGAGTGGCATTATCAGGTACAGTTTTTTGGGGCTGTCTAGCAACACACATCTTCCTATCTCTTAGGTACCTTTTGGGAGAATAGAATGACTGATAATCTCTCACTAGATTATGGATCTCTTCTGTCTGCCTGGTTGGTCAATCAGTTTCCACTGTGTTATATCATTTCTTTCTTTCTTTCTTTTCTTTCTTTTCTTTCTTTTCTTTCTTTTCTTTCTTTTCTTTCTTTCTTTCTTTCTTTCTTTCTTTCTTTCTTTCTTTCTTTCTTTCTTTCTTTCTTTCTTTCTTCCTTTCCTTTCTTTCTTTCCTTTCTTTCTTTTCTTTCTTTCTTTTCTTTCTTTCTTTTCTTTCTTTCTTTCCTTTGACAGAGTCTTACTCTGTTGTCCAGGTTAGAGTGCCGTGGCGTCAGCCCGGCTCACAGCAACTTCAAACTCCTGGGCTCAAGCAATCCTGCTGCCTCAGCCTCCCGAGTAGCTGGGACTACAGGCATGCACCACCATGCCTGGCTAATTTTTTCTATATATCTTTAGTTGTCCAGTTAATTTCTTTCTATTTTTAGTAGAGATAGGGTCTCACTCTTGCTCAGGCTGGTCTCAAACTCCTGACCTTGAGTGATCCTCCCATCTCAGCCTCCCAGAGTGCTAGGATTATAGGCGTGAGCCACCACACCCGGCCGATATCATTTCTTGATGCAGAAACTGGAATGAGGGCCTCCATTACCCCTGTCAGTTTACAGAAAGTCTAGTTGAATTTGGGATTGTGGGTTCTATAAGGGTTCCCAGGTGCGTGTATTGCTAAAGATTTGCCAATAGAATTTTCTTGGCCCTGCTATAAAACAGTGTTCTGGCATGCCAGAGAATTCCAGGGGCGCCGGATATTAATGGCAGTGTCACTTGTTTTCTCTGTTGCAATATATCATGTCTCGTTCCTGCAGAGGACAGTTGACTAAAATTATATTTTTCTACTTTTTGTGAAATTACTTTTCTTTGTAGTCCAGCAATATAGTACAGTATTATTTTCTATAGCTTTTCTCAAGAAAACTGTGTGACCAAGGGCCTCATAGAGGTGAATGATAGCAGAGAAAAAGAGATATTGTGACGTTCAGATGAGAGGAAAACCCAGAATTTTCTGTGGAGGCTTGAAGTGAGATGGAGAAGAGTGAAGGCGATAAATCCCTCTTGAAGAGGTGGTTCATAATGACAAAAGTTTGGTGTTGATAAGTGACCCTTAGAATTGAGGGGCTCATATTAGCACGAATGGAATTTCTGGAAGGACCAGGGAAAGAAAGGAAGCAATTTGAACAGGACCCCGAAATCAGTGGGAGGAACGCTGGAGTTGACAATAAGGGTAACTTATGTTCTTTTCAGTTTGAGAAAAGAGAGTGTGCTAGACTCTACCTCAGACTTAGAGTTGAAATCACGTGTAAAAAGACCAGAATGTACACACAGGAGCCTTTTCTCTCCATTCCCTGTAGGTCACTGTCTGCAGCAACGGGCTAACATAAGGACAGGCTGCCTGGACATGGGTGTGGAGAGAAAGTGATTTGCAAGTGCAAAGTAATCTACAAGGTGGAAATGTTCCAAGATGGGATGGCCTCCCAGGTTCATTTGGCAGGGCGTCAGGGATTAATGGGAACTGGTAGCGTGAGGCTCAGGAAAGTCATGCTCACCTAACTCGTCCTCAAAGCTGCCTGCCAGCAGTCCCTTGGCAGGAGTTTTTGCAGTAGCGCTGCAATGAAGGCTCACTATCTCCTGACCACGTTTCCTTGTGCCTTTAATCTACGCAGAATTACCTGGACAATTTCTGGCCTGATTTAAAGGCTGCCCACGAGCTGTGTGACTCCATCCTTCAGTCTCGACGGGAGAGAGAGAACGAGAGCCAGGAGGGCCACGGGAAGGAGTACCCGGAGCACCTTCCCCTGGAGGTGCTAGAGGCTGGGATTAAGTCTGGACGCTACATCCAGGTGAGGGTGGTAATGAATTAGTGTCAGGGCCAGCCGGTATGTTTTCTTCTCTTCTTTACTGGCCTCCTGTCACAGGCCTCTGATTTCACAGGCTGCAAACAAGGTGGGCAGGAGCAAGTCAGGGCTGTCAACAGTTAGGGGGACTTGGGAGTCATTCTTCCTGTCCACATAGGCTGTCCAGCTCGAAGCTGCCCTGTGACAGCGCTCTCAATTGTGTTACATATTGAGCATCTCACAGGGCGTGGAAGTAGCCTTGTAAATGCCTCCTGTCACTAGGAAAGAAACACGTTTTTGAATCAAGGTCTTGTGGTTTGGCGACATCGTAAAATGGGTGAAATTTAGCGTCTTCACTCCTTTGCCATTCTCCTGCCTCTTTGTGATCCCCTGGGACCCAGATGCTGTCAGGGTCTTGGGAAGGAGTTGGATAATAAAGGTTTTATTTAGATTTCCGTAGTTTTATATACACTCATTTGTGTGTGCATGTGTGTATAGCTCTATGCAGTTTTATCACATACATAGATCTGTGTAGCCACCACCACAATCACGATAAACAACTGTTCCGTCACGGATTTTACATTTCTAATAAACTCGGAAGGTTTGTAAGTCAGCTGAAGTTCGAGAACACCACACCAAAGTGCCTCCCTAAAGTGTGGGTATTTTAAACAAGTCTGCCTAGAGAGGCTAATGTTTCCAACTTGGTCGTAAAGTTTATGGCATTCCTGGGAGGGTATTTTGAGATATAAGAGTTTTTAAAGACTGCTCATCACTTAGGTATGATAGATCCCGGTACTTTCAGCACTTGCTATAGCTAGGAGTAATTCAAAATGATGCTATTTCCTCTGGAGAAAAGAAACCTTGCTGATTAATATTATTCCTAAAGAAAGGGATCACACACCTTAGAAGAATATTATGCGTATGTTTTCATATAGTTTTAAAAACTAGACCTTTTGGAGGTAGACTATGCAGAAAAGAAATTTTTCACCTTGATTTTTAATTATGATTTTAGGGGATTCTGAATGTCAACAAACACAGAGCACAAATAGAAGCTTTTGTTCGACTTCAAGGAGCCAGCAGTAAAGATTCAGGTTCAGTATAAACCTTCCATAAATTTCCATACTACTTTTTTTACCACCACCCCCCCCAGATATGGGGCCTCACTCCGTGGCCCAGGCTAGAGCACAGTGGCACAATAGCAGCTCACTGCGGCCTCCAACTCCTGCGCTCAAGTGATGCTCCTGGCTCAGCCTCCAAGTAGCTGGGACTATAGGCACACACCACTAAGCCCCACTAATTTTTTTAATTTTTTGCAGAGATGGGGTCTTGCTCTGTTGGCCAGGCTGGTCTCGAACTCCTGGCCTTAAGTGATCCTCCCGTCTTGGCCTCCCAAAGTTCTGGGATTACAGGCATGAGGCACTGCACCTGGCCCATACTACTTTTTAATTCTGATATTGCACAATGAAGAAAGCAAAATTGAGCTTGTCACATCATATGTGCCATGCATGTCATACATCTCAACATACTTTGGGTGTGTGGGATTGTGAGGTTTTTTCCCCCCTAGCTTTTTGTCTATAATTTCTGATTTTATCATAATACACATAAACTAAAATACAGAGAAGGAATGTGACTTGCCCACCAGGTTCACACGCCTGGTATGTGGTGGTGTGGAACTTGCAGCCAAGGTGGTTTGGCTATGATTTCAAGACGTTACTCTGTGCTGTCTTGACTATATTGTCATATTAGGATTTTTTTTTTTTTTTGAGACAGAGTCTCGCTCTGTTGCCCAGGCTAGAGTTAGTGCCATGGCGTCAGCCTAGCTCACAGCAGCCTCAAACTCCTGGGCTCAAGCAATCCTCCTGCCTCAGCCTCCCGAGTAGCTGGGACTACAGGCATGCGCCACCATGCCTGGCTCATTTTTTCTATATATATTAGTTGGCCAATTAATTTGTTTCTGTTTTTAGTAGAGGCGGGGTCTCGCTCTTGCTCAGGCTGGTCTCGGACTCCTGAGCTCAAACGATCCGCCCGCCTCGGCCTCCCAGAGTGCCAGGATTATAGGTGTGAGCCACCGCGCCCGGCCAGGATAATTTTTTTTTTTTTTTCTGTCAATAAACATGAAATATCTCTTCATTTATTTAGTAGGATAATTTTTAAAAAGTAATAAAAATGAAAAAATATGTAAAGAAGGTATAGCATGCTAGAGTGCAGTTGTGAGTTCTGTAATCACAGAGTGAGAAAGACGAAGGCTGCTGCTCAGAGGGGCGTGGTGAGGCTGAGGGAGCTCGAGAGACAAGGCTCTCCGTGGGCTTTTGCTCATCAGGACGGGCCCGGTCAGCTCGGCAGCGTCTGTGTCCTCAGCCCGCTGCCCGCTCCCGGGGCGCTGTGGCAGCCTGGAGGTGTTTGACTGCTTTATGCAGGGAACTAATACCTGCTTTAAAAGGTGATGGGTAAAGAGGATTTTTTTTTTTTTAAGTTAATTGAGGGGACCCTTGTGAAAGCACGACATGATGCAGCGGGAGTTCCTTCCCTCCCGACCCGCGGAGCAAAGGGAGTTCGGCTTCGCCTTTGAAAGGGAGCAGCTTTTACCCACAGGGGTGCCACCCGTACGTCCCCCACGCTGTGTTTGGAGTGCCTCGCTGGGGTGGCAGCCCTCGGCCTTACGGGGTTTTCTGTGCTGCTCCAAACACAGATTTGGTCAGTGACATCCTAATCCATGGGATGAAGGCTCGCAACCGCTCGATTCACGGAGACGTGGTGGTCGTGGAACTGCTCCCTAAAAATGAGTGGAGAGGAAGGACCACAGCCCTGTGTGAGAACGACAGCGAGGACAAGGCCTCGGGGGAGTCCCCAAGCGAGCCCATGCCCACAGGTGAGCAGCTGCAACGTCGCTCCCGTCGATTTCGCTTGTGGAATTATATACTTTTTTCTCTTTAGCAATCCAGAAATACTGCCCTTATTTTATTTTATTTAAATTGAAAAGCAAAAATAGCATATATTTATCATGTATAGCATGGTGTTTTGATATACGTATACATTGTGGAATGCCTAAATCCAGCTAATTAACATGCACTACCTCATATACTTATTTTTTGTGTTGAGAACACTTGAAATCTACTCTCCTAGCAATTTGCAAGAATGCAAAACATCGTTATTAACTACAGTCGCCGTGTTATACAATAATAGTTATTAATATAAGATATAGCCCCTTTCCCTACCTTATCAGCTTCCCCTCTCCAAGGTCTGTTTGAGTCTCATCAGCACCCGAACTGACAGCTCCCCTCCTGAAACAAAAGCAGAATTGCTCTGGGTCCACATTCCTTCCGGCTTCTCTCTGCTTCAGCTTGTCACGCAACTCAGCAAAGCAGTTAACTCTGCATTGCCTCTGCCGGTTCTCACGTGTGCCATCCAGACACCTCCTCTGCCCCGCTGCTCTAAGACTGCTCTTGTCAAGGTCACCAGTGACCTCCTGGCCAAAACGCTGGTCTGTCCCCATCACCCGGAACCTGCCAGCAGCATCGGCCAGAGAACCACCGCCCCTGCCGAAGCTTCTGAGAGCCCCGTCCTCTCGGTTCTCCCGCCCCAGTGGCGGTTCCTCCTCAGCTCCTTCGCTGGTTCTTCTCCATCTTACTGTCCTCTTGGGTGTGCATGGGACTCGGGTCTCCTGCTGTCTCCCTGGGACATCTCCTTCGTGTCTCCAGCCCAGACCCCTCCCTCAGCTTCCGGTTTTGTTGGCTCAGTCGTCTCTTTGACATCAGCATGTCTAAGGGGCACCTCAGACTTAACATGCCTGGGAACAGACTCCTGATTTCTACCCGAAACCTGCTCTTCCCCAAGAGTTCCCTCATCTCAGTAAAGGACAAATTCATTCTCATAGCTAGTCAACCCAAAGCACCTTGGAATTATCCTTGGCTTTTTTTTCACACATCAGCAAATCCTGGCGGCTCTAACGCTAATGCATGGCCTGAACTCAGCCGCTTCCCATCCTTCCTGCACCCCTTCTACTTCAGTCCGCCGCCGGCCTCCCCGCTGGTCTCCCTGCTCCACCCTGGCCCCGAATGTCTGTCTTCACCTGCAGAAACAATGATCCTTTAAAAAGTGAATCAAGTCCTGTCATGTCTCTGCTCAAAACTCTCCAGTGGCTGCTTCCTGTTTCACTGAGAATAAAATCCAGAGCCCCATCCATGGCCTACAAAGTCTCACCAGCTGGGACTGAGCGAGACCCTGTCTCTACTAAAAATAGAAAAAAATTAATTGGCCAACATATATATATATATATATATATATAGCTGGGCATGGTGGCGCATGCCTGTAGTCCCAGCTACTCGGGAGGCTGAGGCAGCAGGATTGCTTGAGCCCAGGAGTTTGAGGCTGCTAGGCCGACGCCACGGCACTCTAACCCCAGCAACAAAGTGAGACTCTGTCTCCAAAAAAAGAAAGTAGTATGATCATAGCTCACTGTAACCTCAAATTCCTGGGCTCAAACAATCTTCCCCACTCAGCCTCCCAAGTAGCTAGGATTATAGGTACAAACTACCACACCTGGCTAATTTTTAAGAAATGTTTTGTGGAGACAAGGTCTCACTATGTTGCCCAGGCTGATCTCAAACTCCTGGCCTCAAGCGATCTCTCTGCCTCAGCTTCCCAAAGTGCTAGGATTACAGACGTGAGCCACTGCACCTGGCCTAAGATAGCACTTTTAACTATTAAAGTTTGGGGTTTTTTCTTGGCTTCAATCAATGATGATTAAAAGTGTTGTGTATCAGACTTATGATTTGTATACTTTCCTGTGTATAATGGACCCAATGAGCTTGGCTAGTGAGAGAATGCAAGAAAGACAGTGAAACTGTACAGTAGAAGACATAGTTTAAAAAAAGAGTGAAAATCATTGACTTTTCCAAATATACCAAAACCTGAGATTGATAAGGTAATGACAAAAGAGAAAATGGGACAAATGGACTCTAATTGTCACATTGGGCCACACAGAAGAAAAGGCATTCACATCAGGCCACACAGAAGAAAAGGCATACTGAAAATGTTATAAAAAAATTATCCATCTTTGTTGGGTACAGTGCTGCCTGTAGTCCTAGCTACTCAGGAGGCCAGGAGTTCGAGGCTGTAGTGCACCATAATCACACCTATGAATAGCCACTGCATTCTAGTCTGAGTGATACAACCATCTCTAAAAAAAACCATTTTTCTTTTTCTTCCTCTTTTTTTTTTTTTTTTTAGAGATGAGTTCTTGCTGTGTTGTCCAGGCTGGAGTGCAGTGGCGCCATCACAGCTCACTGTAGCCTTGAACTCCTGGGCTCAAGTGATCCTTCTACTTTAGCCTCCTGAGTAGCTAGGACTACAGTAGATGTACACCACCGCACCAAGCTAATTTTTAAATATTTTTGTAGAGACAGGGTCTTGCTATGTTGCCCAAGCTGGTATCCAACTCCTGGCCTCAAGCCATCTGCCCATCTCGGCCTCCTAAATTGCCAGGATTACAGGTGTGAGCCACTGCACCCGGCCAACAACAACAAATTTTTAAAAAATTATCCGTCTTAAAAAAAAAGTATCCATCTTTAAAATAAAATGCTAAGAAGACAAATCTTTAAACATATCTTGATTTGCGTAGATGTGCTTGAAAAAGTGGGACATTGCATTTCTTGTTCTCTTCCTTACTGCTGAGCCAGGGTCCAGATAGGTGACATCTAACCATTTAATGCTTTATTTTGTTTTGTTTTCCCAAAGGTCGAATAGTGGGCATCCTTCAGAAGAACTGGCGGGATTATGTGGTGACATTTCCATCCAAAGAAGAGGTCCAATCTCAGGGCAAAAATGCTCAGAAAATCCTAGTTACACCTTGGGACTACCGAATTCCCAAAATTCGAATTAGCACTCAGCAAGCGGAAGCCCTGCAGGTAGCTGGCATTGTACCTCTGCTGTTCTCCTTCTGTCTCTGTTAGCTTTTGAGCAGTAGCAGGGAGCACTGTTAATTCCTTTGCAGAAGAGGAAATAAATTATTGATGGCTTCTGGCATTCTGAGATACTGTTTTTAAAAAATTCTAAATATATAAGAACCATCCATTAAGTAGTCTATGGTTAATAAATGAAGGCCAGAGAGAAATTGTCCTAGAAAGAGCTGTGTAGGACAACCAGAGAGAACATACATTATCCAGCTGTCCAACACTGAAACTTTCAATAGATACCCTTTGCCAACACTAACAAGCTTTCTCCCAGCAAGCAATATAGAAATACGATCACCCTGCCCTGTAGGGATGATGCAGTGGTACTTCGAAGAATTGATTATCCATAAAAGAATATAGTACTGGAGAGAAGACATAAACAAGAAAGTTAGAAATTAACCTTTCCTTGTGCCAAAGAGTGTGGCTGTTGCCCAATTTAATCCACCTGACGTTTTACAGTTTGTAAATGAGACACTAAAGCAGGATGTCCCCAGCCAGGAACCTGGTCATTGTCCCTTTGACATCTTAAAGCTTACTGCAGGCTCTCCAGGCCAGCTGGGACCATTACATTTTCCATTTCCATGGTTTGCTGGAATTTGGAGGCAGTGGGGGTTCAGTTTACCCTGCTACCTTCCTCCCCACCAAATTGCATCTTTAGACTTCAGAAAAATTAGGAAGTAACTCCCACACACAAAAAAATTGAGACTTTTGTTTTAAAACTTAATTTGGACCATGCACAATTGAGTTTTCTGCTTGTGTTGCAAGTGTTAATACAAATGTCCTACGGTTGGCTCTCTTTAGCAGACTGAAATTTCCAGCCTACTTATTTGATGTAGAGAGGTGAAGCCTCTCTTCAAAGCCCTGGGCCAAGCATTTACGTACCATCTGGCAATTTAGTAATAGGAATAATGGAAAACAAAAAAACCTACCACACACCACTCTTGCAAATTGGCCGCTTTCTTTGGAACTGGTGCTGCTTATCTCTTGTTTGTTTGATGCTTGTCATTGACCCACTTAACTTCTGGTGCTTGGCTGTTCGTGCAGGACTTCAGGGTGGTTGTGCGCATCGATTCTTGGGAGTCAACGTCCGTGTATCCGAATGGACATTTTGTGCGTGTTTTAGGAAAAATTGGAGATCTGGAAGGAGAAATCGCAACCATCCTGGTGGAAAACAGCATTTCGGTTGTCCCTTTCTCAGAAGCTCAGGTCAGATTTTCCAGAGGACTTTGGTCCAGTGACAGACGTTTTCTTTTTGCTTTGGTTGTTGTTTGTTTCATCATTAAGAAAGAAAAATCTTTTTACTGCGTAACAACCCACTGCCTAAAGCCACAGATGATGGAAAAATCTTACCCCTCTTTATTCTGTGTTTGGACCAGACTAAAGTTGAAGCTTCAAGTGTGGAATTAGTTTCCTACAGCCTCATAGCTCTCAAATTTTTACATTTCCAACTATGTTTAAAAATGACATGTCAGTATCTTAGAGTCAGCATGCATCCGTCCCCAGCCCCCACAAGGACACCTAGTTATAGACTCAGCCGAGCTCCCCTCCCTGTCAGGATCATTCAGCCAAAGGCTGCATAAAGCTACAGGGGCAAATTCCTGGGGCCCATACCTCTCTGACCCATGGGTCAAAAAATCATGCTCATTATGGAACAGTTTTTGTCTCCTTTACAGAAAACAAAGATCCCATAAACATAAAACATCAGCTATTTCCATCACTTTATGATCTTTTAAAATCCTCACAAATCTTATTATTCTTGCATAGCTACATTCATAGTGTGCACATACTATTTTCTGTTCTGCTTCTTTCACTTAGAATTATTTTTATGTGTTGACGTAGCCTACTTGTTTTTAATAGTTATGGTAAATTACTGTGTATTGATGTACCCTAGTTTGCTTAAGCATTTCTCAATTGTCAGGCGTTTTGCTGTTTAATTTTTCAGTATTATAAAAATACGTTACTGCAAATGCTTTTATAAGCACTGCTTTTTTATTTCTCTTTGATCATTCCCTTGGAATGTAATCCTTAAAGTGAGATTACCAAGTCAAAGGGTATAAAAAATTTAAATAGCTTTTGTTACATATTGGCAGATTATTCTCCAGAAAAATTGGACCAGTTTACATTGCAATCAGGAGTGAAATGGGGCTTCTTATTTTCATTATAATTTTTGACGGAACAAGGGCTATAATAGTAAAATATTTTAGAATATTTTACATTATTAAATTTTTATGTTTAACATTAGTTTCTGGAAATTATTTATTGACTTGTTTGGTAGCTCTTGGTGAAAATGTTAGAATAGAATAAAGTGTGGGCTAGACTTCATAGAACTAGAATTCTTCCCTTTTAGCCTACTTAACTGGAAATTGATGGCTTAAACAGGTAATAATGGTGAGGAAATGCCCTAGATTGTTCCTATTTAAATTATCTTTAAGGAGTGAGCTTTTAATATTTGAGACCCGTTGATTTTTTTCAGGGCTTGACTTAAATTAAATGCTGAACTACATTTAGACATACACTCTTTTAAAAATGGGGTACTTTTAATAAGATACCCACTTATTTTTGTTCCAAGCCCCTGTCAGTAAGGGGGCTGGTAGAAGGTGCAGGACATTTCCTGTGAGACTGTAAGAGTCCTCAAGGGTAGGGGACTGTGTCTCTCCTGTTGCCTCCTGACTTTCCAGAGCCTAGTACAGCACCTGAGACATCTGAGGCACCTAATAAATAATTATTGATCGGAAGAAGCAAACATAGGTTGATGCAGAAGGTGATTGGGAATGAATTGAATTTCTGTGCAGTCACATTGAGAATATTAGAGTAGATTTTTATAGCAATTTGTGGTGCATGAATTGCTGAACATTTGGCCTGTTGTACAGATGTGCGAGATGCCAGTGAACACACCAGAAAATCCCTGGAAGGTGAGCCCCGGAGAGGAACAAGAGCGTAGAGACTTGAGGAAAACCCACCTGGTGTTCAGCATTGACCCCAAAGGCTGTGAGGATGTGGACGACACACTCTCAGTCGGGACCTTGAACAATGGCAACCTGGAGCTCGGGGTCCACATTGCGGATGTGACGCACTTTGTGGCGCCAAATTCTTACATCGATATCGAAGCCAGAACAAGGTAATGCTGTTTGAAATCAGCACTGCGGTTGTGTGTGCGTGACTGCGTATTTTTCTGTGTGTTCAAGACAAAGATGTCGTGCTTGTGCAGTTCGGAAGATCTGCTGCAGAAAGAAAAGTCGAGGGCCTCTACCCGTCTCCCTGTACAAAAATAATCAATTCCCCTTTCCTTTTTAACATAACCTTTCCACACACTGTTTCTGACTAAATTGAAATGGGTTACATTTTCATGTAGCAGTACACTATTTTATATAACGCTGGATCATTACACTTCAATTTCTCCTGTACAAATAAGATTCTTGTCACTTTTCCTTTCTTCCTTGTGTCGGTGGAAGAATAGTCAGCCCAGAGCGGTATCGCTTAGCGAAGTGGGACCCTGGGAGTAGTTTATTACCCAGTCCACTGCGCTCTGTGCGACAGCGACCCCCCTGGGGGATCTGTGCTGGGGGACGCTGGCCGTTAACCTCACCGCAGCCCGCGCAGTCAGCACTTCTGCTCCCGCTGCTGAAGGTCACAGTGCCCGCGTGTGTCATTCACAGGGCCACCACCTATTACCTAGCAGATCGCCGCTACGACATGCTGCCCTCCATCCTCAGTGCTGACTTGTGTTCCCTCCTGGGAGGCGTCGATAGGTGAGTTTGTAATCGTTGTCTTCCAGGTTTGCCCTGCCCCTTCCGTGGATTCTCAGGCCCCTTGCTGCCGGCCGCTCTCTTCTTTCTGGTATGCTCCTACCGCCTGGCCCACGCCCCACTCCCTCCGCCCTCTCCACCCTTATTCTGCACCACTTGTTCTGAGGCAGTTTTAGTTCTCTAGCCTTTCCTTCCTCTCCTCTGTTCTCGCTGCTGGCGGTAAGGCTGCTTCCTTCTCTCTTGCTGGCTTTTTATTATTTTTATTTTTATTTTTTTGAGACAGTCTCATTCAGTTGCCTGGACTAGAGTGCCGTGGCATCAGCCTAGCTCACAGCAACCTCAAACTCCTGGGCTCAAGCAATCCTTCTGCCTCAGCCTCCCGAGAAGCTGGAACTACAAGCATGCGCCACCATGCCCGGCTAATTTTTTTTCCTATATTTTTAGTTGGCCAATTTCTTTCTGTTTTTAGTAGAGACGAGGTCTCGCTCTTGCTCAGGCTGCTTTCGAACTCCTGACCTCGAGCAATCCACCCACCTCGGCCTCCCAGAGTGCTAGGATTACAGGCATGAGCCACCGTGCCTGGCCTCTTGCTGGCTTTTTAAAGTCAGCTGAAGTCTGAGAACAAATACTTTATGAATATACATTCCCTGGTTGAAGGTATTTCGCGTGAGGCAGTTTTTTGTTTATTTGTTGTAGTTAAAGTTTATGTTTATCTTGGACTAGGTAATAAAAATCATATAGTTCAAAATTCATAGGTTCCAAATGATATTTAATGAAAGACTCCTTACCATTTTCCCTTAGTTACCAATTTCTTGTGTGTTTTTCTAGATATAACACACACACACGTTTTTCTAGATATAAAACACACACACACACAAATGTAGATATGTGATTTTTCTTTTTTGCTCAAATGGTGGTTATATATATAGATACACACATACACATACACTGTTGAGCACCTTCCTTTTTTTAAAAAAACAATGTATCCTGGAAATATTCCACATTAATAACAGTTGCTTATCTATAGAAACTTGGATAGTTTCCAATCATTTCTATTATAAACAAAGCTGTATTAAATTGCTTTGAACATGTCATTTCACATTGTAAAAAAGTACAGTATATCTGAAGGAGAAATGTTTCAAAGTAGAATTTCTGTGTCAAGAGTATGTGCAGTGGCCAGGGGTGGTGGCTCACACCTGTAATCCTAACACTTTGGGAGGCCAAGGCAGGAGCATCACTTCAGGTCAGGATTTCGAGAACAGCCTGAGCAACATAGCTAGACCCTATCTGTACAAAATTATTTTTATAAAATTAGCCAAGTGTGGTGATGCCCACCTGTAGTCCCAGCTCCTTGGAAGGCTGAGGCAGGAGGATCACTTGAGCTGGGGAGATTTTAAGGTTGCGCTGAGCTATGATGATGCCACTGCCCTCATGCCCAAGCAACAGAGCAAGACCCTGTCTCCAAAAAAGAAAAGAAGGGTATGTGCATTTGTGTTTAGATCATTATAATTCAGTTTCCCTACTTAAAGGTTGTGCCAAGTCTATTCCCACCATCAATGTATGAGAGTGCTTGTTTCCCCACAGCCCTGCCAACACAATATGTTGTATTTTTGCACCTTCGCCAATTTGATAAAGGAAAAATGGTATTTAAGAGTAGTTTTAATTTGTATTTTTCCTACTATGGGTAAAGTTAAACATTTTTTGTATCTTCAGTAGTCACTTCTATATCCTTTCCTGTGAACTACATTATGTTCTTTGCCCATTTTTCTTTTGGGTTCATGATTTATTACTATTGATTTGTAAGAACTCTTTGCATAAAGAAAATAAGCCCTTTGTTTTTTATGTGTTGCAAATGTCTGTTTTTTAAACAAAACGATTTGGTGGCAAAGTGATTCTTTAGTAAATGAACTTTAACCTGTCATCAAGATTGATATCATAGTTCAGAGTCACCTGTAGGATTTGAAAGGCTTTGCTCTGGTTTACTGAGGAGCTAAATAGACTTGACTCTATCAGGGCCATGCTACTCTAATCAAAATAGAGAACTATAAGGTAGGGTTTGTAGAGGTCACATGTGAACTCATTTCAAATTTGTTCAGAGCTCAGCAGAACCTAGTCTAACTTGTTTTAATTTAAAATATTTTTTGACCTAGCGGTAGAGTGAGTGGTTGGATTGAGAAATTGAACCAGAAAGCTATAGCAATGTCATTTCTCTCAAGTTACATTTAGAGTCAAGTTCTGCTTGTTTCAAAATTAGAAGAATTGAATGAGGATGTTGTGAATGCTACTGGTTTTGCAGGTATGCTGTAAGTGTCATGTGGGAATTGGATAAAACCTCTTATGAAATTAAACAAGTTTGGTATGGCAGAACCATTATTCGATCAGCATACAAACTGTTCTATGAAGCAGCCCAGGAACTACTGGATGGAAACTTCAGCGTTGTCGATGATATTCCGGAATTCCAAGGCTTGGATGAAAAGAGCAGACAAGACAAGCTGGAGGAGTTAGTGTGGGCAATTGGAAAGTTGACTGACATAGCTCGCCACGTCCGAGCTAAACGAGACCGTTGTGGTGCTTTGGAACTGGAAGGGGTAGAGGTCCGCGTACAGCTCGATGAAAAGAAGAACATTCACGACCTCATCCCCAAGCAGCCCCTGGAAGTCCACGAGACGGTGGCTGAATGCATGATCCTGGCCAACCACTGGGTAGCCAAGAAGATCTGGGAGAGCTTCCCTCATCAGGCCCTGTTGCGCCAACACCCTCCTCCGCACCAAGAGTTCTTCTCTGAACTCCGGGAATGTGCCAAAGCGAAAGGCTTCTTCATAGATACCCGGTATTCTCCTTTCGAGGGGGCGGGGGAGTGGAAGGATGGAAGGGAGTGCTGTACATTTATCTATCTTGCAGTTCTTAAAATGTAACAGCCAGATCTTTGACCAAAAATAGAAAACTTTTTGGCTCTCTTCATTTTTAAAGCGATATTTTTCTCTCTTCTTTGTTAGGTATAGAGACTTAGAACAAGTTTACTTAGGCATACTTTTGACCCACTGCAATTTGTAACATAGAAGTGAGGAACCCATTACCCTTGATTTAATTTCATCTACCCCTTAGGCAAATACCAAGCAGTAACCCTATGCAATACTTACTTCTTGAAGTGCAGCATATGTCTGTGACAGTATCATAAGACACTGCACCAGTGGTAAAATTTATACCACCCTCCATAGAAGGAGACATTTTCACTCCCCGTCTCTGGGATAAAATATTTCTTCCATTAAAAATGATATACATCATGTACATGATATGATATACAGGCTGGGCATGTTGGCTCACACCTGTAATCCTAGCACGCTGGGAGGCCAAGGCGGGTGGATTGCTCAAGGTCAGGAGTTCGAAACCAGCCTGAACAAGAGCGAGACCCCTTCTCTACTAAAAATAGAAAGAAATTAATTGGCAAAAAGAAAAAAAAATGTATAAAGAGGATTTTGTAAATATCTCATTGTCAAGTAACAGGTACTAATTAAAATATCATTTATTTATGAAAGTGGATTTTTTTTTTTTGCTTCTGCCTTCAGGCAGTAGTATCTTTTGCTTGTGTGCCTGGTGGTCATTGGCTGAGCTGTCTGCATGCTGGGCATACGCTCCAAGGGCTCTCAGGCGTGCTCTTGATTAATCCTTACAATGCTGAGGTAATGGCAGTATCATTCATATTTTACAGATGGGGCATTAAGTCTGGAGAAATTAAGTAACTTGCCTATAATATAATAGTTAGGGCAGAGCCAGGATTTGAATCCAAGTCCATCAGACTTGAAAGGTCACATTAGGGACCATCTTTCACATTGCTGCTCTGCTCATCATCATCCTCCACCTCTCCTTCCCCCTTTTCTCTTAGCCAGCCACAATATAGAACTGAATTATATGTCGTATTATTAGTTTTATGTTTAATATGTCTCTATATTTCTTGGGGTTTTAAAAATTAGTATTTTGAGAATAAATAAATAGAATGCTTCCCAGCTCTTTAGAAAACAAAATTAATTCAGGTTTCTTTTATTTGTGCACCTCAGGTTTAGTTTTGTTTTGTATTTTTAACTCCTTCTGCCTCAATATTCTTGTTATTGGGAAAAAAAAAGAAAAATCCATTCTTTGACCTGTATAGGATGTTTAAGGTTAAGGGTGTTAAAAATTCAATTCAACAAATATTTGGCCACCTAATATGCACAAGCACTCACTTAACCTAGTATGAATCAGCATATTACTTTTTACAACTTAAGACATTTATTGGCCGGGCACAATGGCTCTTACCTATAATCGCAGCACTCTGGGAGTCAGGAGGATTGCTTGAGGTCAGGATGTTCAAGACCAACCTCAGTAAGAGTGAGACCCTATGTCTACTAAAAATAGAAAGAAATTAGCTGGCCAACTAGAAATAGAAAAAAAAAATTAGCTGGATGTGGTGGCACACACCCATAGTCCGTTACTTGGGAGGCTGAGGCAGGAGGATCACTTGAGACCCGGAGTTTGAGGTCGCCGTGAGCTAGGCTGGCGCCACGGCACTCTAGCCCAGGCAAGAGAGCAAGACTCTGTCTCAAAAAAAAGAAAAGAAATTTATTTAAATTCTGACACTCTTTCTTTGTCTAAACCTTAAAGCAAACTAGATTTCTATAGCTGGAAAGAGATGCTTCTGAAATATGTCCAACATAAACTTAACTACAGGCAGATGAAGGTATTCCCATGGATGATCATGTGAGGGGTTGCCTTCAGAGTAGTGACTTGTAAATTACTGTTGGGACTAACTGAAGGTTTTTCTGTTCTTTGTCAGGTCCAATAAAACACTGGCTGATTCTCTGGATAATGCAAATGACCCCAATGATCCCATTGTAAACAGGCTGCTGCGCTCCATGGCAACGCAGGCTATGTCCAACGCACTGTATTTCCCCGCCGGATCCTGTGCAGAGGAAGAGTTCCATCATTATGGTGAATGATACAGTTTCCCTACGTGTGGCTATAGCTGAGCAAGTTGTTTAAAAGGAATTTTTTTGTTGTTGATTTTGATCTTTCGGTTTCTTTTTGAAGGTCTTGCTTTAGATAAATATACCCACTTTACTTCTCCAATAAGAAGATACTCAGATATTGTAGTGCACCGATTGTTAATGGCAGCCATTTCAAAAGATAAAAAAGTGGAAAGTAAGGAAAATTTGTTCAGTAACAAAGATCTTGAGGAATTATGCAGACATATCAACAACAGAAACCGGGTAAGGAATTTTAAAATTCTTATTCGTCATCTCTGCTAGGAGAGTATCAGCTTTATTGTGTAGTGGAGCGAAGTATCGTGTATTCTCACAAATTAAATTATAGAGTATTCTAACAGGTACCTTCAATACGTTTACAGATGTTCTGAGGTAACATATGGATTTGAGATTTGATGATATTTTTTCCAAAAGGTGGAAATGTAAAGGTTCAAGCAACACAGAAAGATATGAAGACAGAAAGATCATCTATGCTCTTACCAACCAGAAATAACCATTATTGACAATTCTAGACAATGCTAACATTTTTATTTATAAAAATATCATTCCTCCTGTTTGAAATCTGCTTTTTTCACTTAACACATCTGTTACTAATAGCACGCCATGTCAATAAATATAGTCATATCGTTATTTTAGAAGCTGCTTTATATTCTATTTCATATTATTACTAGTTGCTACAAGATTGCACAGCATAGAACTAGACTGTTGGGTGATTCAGAAAATGAGAAACTACTTATTTAATATAATTTTCTATATCCAATGGTCTAGTTTTTTGGTGTGCAACATTGTAGCCATTAGCCATGTTGGCTATTTAAATTTAAATTAAAATTAGAAGTAGAAATTCAGTTCCTAACTTACACTAACCACACTTCACATTCTCACTAGCCACTTGTGTTTAGGACCTACCTATCGGGCAACACAGATACAGACATTTCCATCATTGCAGAAAGTTTTGTTGGGCAGAGCTGTTCTAAGCAATCCAGTTTACAACCAACCTTGTGTATATACTTTCAAAGACTTCTCAGATTATTGCCTGCATAAGTAAATTCCTAGAAATGGAATCACTGAGCCAAAAGGTATTCACAAATAAACTTTGATACATATTACTAACTGTCCTCCTTAATAGTAGTGCTAATTTATACTTCCAGTAGGATTTCAGTAGGACAGGCTTGAAAGGAAAGAAAGGTAAGACATATGTGTGTTACTTTTCCTGTATCCAAAATGGACATATCCCAAATTTGGCAACCTCTATTTCGATTAACTGTAAAACAAGTTTCATTTTATAGAGATATTCATATTCCAAGACATTTTTGAGGGTATAATACTGGATGGCTAAGTGCTCACAAAAATTGATTTAATTCATAATATAGGACAGTTTTTATATTAATAGTTTTATAGAATCTAACCTTTTTATCATGTTTGTCACAAGTGGCTTTAACCCTTTGCACTCAGATGTCGAGTGTGGATAATGTCAAGTGGATAATGAAAAAAAAGCAAGCGAGTGCAAAGGATTAGAAAAAGAATCTTATCTTTTTAAAGACATTGTTTCTGTGGGAATATGAACTTTATGTTTCTTCTGGAAATGTCAGGGAAGTCTGTTATAATGCTTTGGGGTTGCACTTACAGGCAGCACAGCATTCTCAGAAGCAGTCTACTGAACTCTTCCAATGCATGTACTTTAAAGACAAAGACTCTGAAACTGATGAGCGTTGCATATCTGATGGAGTTATTTATTCAATCAGAACAAATGGTGTACTTGTATTTATACCAAGGTATGTTCCATCTAATGCAATGGTAAGAAATCATAATTAAACTAAAAGTGTAGAATACAGACATTTGATTATTTAAGCAACTATTTATAAAGTTACCACATGGATAATTTATTTAAGCAACTATTTATAAGGTTACCACATGTGCATAATGTATAATTCAGTATATAAGTATGAAGTAGGAGATTGGAGTACATATATATGTACATCTCTATTAATCTTAGGATTTTACTTTCTTATCTAGCAAAATATTTTGTGTTTCTATCTGCTAAGGTGAAATAAATATTTGGAGGTAAACCACAGGAAAAGTGGTTTTGTTTTTAATCTAAAAGAAAAACTAGCATTTTAGATAAGTATATATGGTCTGCATACTAAGAAAACATTATCTCTGTGGATTTCTATTCCGGCAATGATTCAGGTTTGGGATTAAAGGTGCTGCTTATCTAAAAAATAAAGATGGTTTAGTGATCTCATGTGGCCCAGACAGCCATTCTAAATGGAAACCAGGATTTCTTCAACGATTTCAAAACAAAATTACTTCTACAACAACAGGAGGGGAATCTGTTACGTTCCATTTGTTTGACCATGTAACAGTAAGTCTGTATTTATATTAAGTATTGTTTTCAATGTAAAGAACAAAGAATGTGATTTAGTAATATGTATTTTCTCCTCTATGGCAGGTAAGAATATTTGTACAGGCTTCACGTTGCCATTCTGATACAATCAGACTTGAAATAATAAGTAACAAACCATACATGATACCAAATACAGAACTTTTTCATCAGAGTTCCCTCTTGCTGAAGAGCGAGTTAGTGAAAGAAGTAACTAGATCTGTGGAAGAAGCTCAGCTTGCCCAAGAAGTCAAAGTAAACCTCATTCAGGAAGAATATCAAGAATATTGCCAAACAAAGGGAAGAAGCCTATACACACTTCTAGAGGAGATAAGGGACCTAGCTCTCCTGGATGTTTCAAGCAATTATGGAATATGAAATACTCTTACTGCATTAAAAGAGCTTTTTCATACGTGAATGTTTTATCTTGTTTCAGACTTCAATTTTGTGTCACTCAGTGCTCTAGTTGATCAGGACTGGGTAGCTATTTCATATGTGTAAAATGTTCTCATTCAGTAAAGTTGCATTAAATGTGTGATTAGGTCATTATAGAAACTGATTTTTCGGTTGTGAGTAGACGGTGAATGGTGGCTCTTCGAGGCAGGTTGCTAGCCTCTTTTTAAAAAACTCAGAATTTTTGGTTATCCTGTCTCAAATCAGCTCTTTCAAAATAAGTTTTATTTTTCCAGTAATTGCTACATGGGGCCATCTGGGGCGTAGGCACCTCTGACATTTGTCCAGTTTTCAGTCACTTTCAGATAAGACTTAGTCCTGTCCCCTTACCCACTTTAAAGCTCCTGTTTCATATTTGACTTGAGCTTTCCCTGCTGTCCCCAGCACCCATTGGGAATGGGGCAAAGGGAGCATAATGGGATGCACAGGGAAGCTGTCTCAAAAGTCCTTCTCATCCATTTTGTTGAGAACTCCTCAGATGATGAGGTGCATTGGCCTCTCCCTTATTGGAAACTTGTTACTTTGCCAGGAAACTCATCACTGACAAATTTAATCCGTCACTTCTGTCTAATCCAGTTCATGAGAGAGGATAAAATCCTGAACAGGCCCTCCTAAGGAAGCAGTTTCTCTAGGCCTTTGTTGTGCCTTGAAACTGGGCTCCATCTTCTAGCTGATTCCCTATTGGCAGCAATAAGCTACAATCTTCTAGAAGCACATGCCTCTTGGCCCATCATGATGACAGTTCCCAGCAAGTCCACACCCCCGTTTCCCATGTTCTTGTGCTCAACTTCCTGGCTTTTCAATCAAACCATCTTTGTCACTCTATCCCCACCTGAAGTCAGAAAGCCTGAAGAGAACAAGATGCCTGTATGTCCTGGCTTTATGGATGGAAGCCACTCTACACCATCACTTCCCCTTTTTGCCAAGGGAAGAGAAGGTGAGAGCCTGTCCTTACAAAGGCTAATCTTACAAAAGTTAACCTTCCCCGTCTCCTCCTTTGTAAAACCTAGCTTAGCCTTTCCCCTCCCCTCCATGGTAATCTGCCAAGAACCAGACTTTCTTTAAACTTGGTTGTCAACATGACATTTCTCATCTGTAACTACCCCCTCCACCAGGCAGGAAGAACACTACGGTCCTTTCACCATCTAGCCCTAACACTTCTAGCTGTATAGGCACCAAGTCTTCCTTATTCCCCATATCTTTATATTATTCTTATACACGTCCTTCCCAGTACTTTTCCCCATGATACTTTGCAAGTTTCTCTCCAACTAGTGGGTAAGGTACCAAGGAGCATTCTTTGAACTTCCCTAGAACCTATAAGGGCCACACAATATATCAGCCTTTTATGTGACCTTTTAAGTATTAAAGTGACTCCTCAAAATACATAAACCTTAAACATTTGCCAAAAGTGTAAACTGCAGAACTAAACACCAATGAGAAACTTTCATAAAGCCTCTAGAGATAGTGAGACAATTTTTATTTTTACTTTTTAAAAATGGATTAACCTTCAATATATATTTACATCTTAAAATATCACCCAACTTAGTGAAAACAAGGCATTCAATGACACACTAGCAACAGAACTGTTTATTAACTACTAATCATTTTATGAAATCGTATCTATGCAAAAATAAACGCTATAGAGAATAAATAGATTTCAGTTAATAAGTGACAAGTACAATTACAAATAAATATCAGGTTTCTAATAGGAATCTACAAAAAGGTTTACTACCTAAGGATTTTCACTCAAAGTAGATAAAATGCATAGTAATCCCAATCTTGCAAGATAGCAAGTTAACGGACACATTTTCTCTAACTGGAGGACTATCCAACCTCAGTAAGATTTCTGGATAAAACATAAAGCTACTACAGCACATTTTAAAAGGATTGGTCCAATTGAGTTTCCTCTAATTTTAATTCATCGTCTTCATTTAAAGTAGTAGCAGGAACATCATTATGTGGATTGTCCAGAATGTCTTTGTTTAGTCCATTTGACTCCTCCTTTTGATCCTCACCAGTATGAATCTCTTCAACTATCTGTGCCTTGGGTGTGTTCATTAACATGTCTAAAAGAGAAATCATATCATTATTACTCATGATAAGCACCTGATCCAGTCCTACCTCATTATCAGCTCTAGAAACATCTCAGGTCTACAGAAAATTAAAAAAAAAAAAAAAAAAAGCTTAGATTAGCAGAGATGAAATCTATTATCACTTAGTGTTAACTATCACTTTCTTCTAAATAAACCTACTTTTTTTTTTTTTTTACAGTATTTCCACTTAAAAAGCAAAAGAGTCTTGCATGGTATTAAACTCAAAACTCTCAAATCATACTAAAATATAACTGTTCTCATTCAAAATCAGAGCTACTAGAAAGATTATTTAAATAATCAAATGCACCTAACGGTTTTATGTAAAAGTGACCTACAGTAAAGAAAATTTAAGATACTTATTTCCATTTGGGTAAATTTTAATTTGTATATATATATATATATATATTTTTTTTTTTTTTTTTTTTTGAGACAGAGTTTCACTTTATTGCCCAGGCTAGAGTGAGTGCCGTGGCGTCAGCCTAGCTCACAGCAACCTCAAACTCCTGGGCTCAAGCAATCCTCCTGCCTCAGCCTCCCAAGTAGCTGGGACTACAGGCATGTGCCACCATGCCCGGCTAATTTTTTCTATATATATTTTAGTTGGCCAATTAATTTCTTTCTATTTATAGTAGAGATAGGGTCTCGCTCTTGCTCAGGCTAGTCTCGAACTCCTGAGCTCAAAGGATCCGCCCACCTCGGCCTCCCAGAGAGCTAGGATTACAGGCTTGAGCCACCGCGCCCGGCCTTAATTTGTATATTATAAATAGAAGGTGAGCCTTAAATACCAATTGCCAGGTATACTTGATATTGACAGCAAGGAAGCCACTATTATTGTCCATCAACAATAGTCATATCTTCATGTAATTTTGTAGATGTTAGTAATAAAACATCCATTTGTAAAGATAAAAATTCATTTTAATTAAAAAATCATGATAATGCAGTCAATAATTTTCATTTGAGCATTTTACTGGGTGAAACTTATTTTTAAAACATGCTATCTATTAACTCTTATTTTCCCATTTTGAAAGGAAAAACTGGATTGGAAATGGAAAAAGACATATGCAATCCTGCTTGCTTCATTCAAAACCAACTTGCAGGGCCGGGCGCGGTGGCTCACGCCTGTAATCCTAGCACTCTGGGAGGCCGAGGCGGGCGGATTGCTCAAGGTCAGGAGTTCAAAACCAGCCTGAGCGAGACCCCATCTCTACTATAAAAATAGAAAGAAATTAATTGGCCAACTAATATATATATAAAAAAATTAGCCGGGCATGGGCGCATGCCTGTAGTCCCAGCTACTCGGGAGGCTGAGGCAGCAGGATTGCCTGAGCCCAGGAGTTTGAGGTTGCTGTGAGCTAGGCTGACGCCACAGCACTCACTCTAGCCTGGGCAACAAAGCAAGATTCTGTCTCAAAAAAAAAAAAAAAACCAACCTGCAATTCTTTTTAAATATAGTTTTTTACAAACTTGGTTTCCAAACCCAGTCTGTTTTTAAAATAGCAAATTTTAAGTGAGAAGGGGATACTACAGATAAGCAAACAGCCACCAAAAGTGCACCTCATAAGAAAAGTGACACACTAAAAAGCATTTTAGACTCTATTCATGTCATAGTAAACCACTCTAAAATCCTCAATGGGTGCAGAAGACATGTTATATGTTTAGGAAATTATCATCATAATAAATTTTCACAGGCCGGGCGAGGTGGCTCATGCCTGTAATCCTAGCACTCTGGGAGGACAAGGTGGGAAGATCAGTTGAGGTCAGGAGTTCAAGACTAGCCTGAGCAAGAGTGAGACCCTGTCTCTATTAAAAATAGAAAAAATTAGCCAGGCAACTAAAAATAGAAGCAAAAAATTAGCAGGGCATGGTGGTGCATGTCTGTAGTCCCAGCTACTCAGCAGACTGAGGCAGAAGGATTGCCTGAGCCCAGAAGTTTGAGGTTGCTGTGAGCTAGGCTGACACCATAGTACTTTAGCCCAGACAACAGAGCAAGACTCTGCCTCAAAAAAGAAATATTTTTTTTAATAATACATTTCATAATTATGATCCTAAATATAATGTTACATGCTTTAAAGAATAGGGGAAGAATTTATTTTTTGAAGGATGTGAAATCAATCTTAAATGATTAAAATAATTTTAAGAGGTAGTCAGCTATCCAGAAAACCCCTGGACTCATTTGTTCTTTGAGGATTCCAAATAGCTAACACACACACACACACACATACACACACATGTGCACATCCACTTGCTCTCTCAAATATACATACACTTATCACACTTTTCTATTCCTAGAAGTATTTTATTTTGGGGGATAGTAAAGAAGTTAAAATTTCTAACATGCCCTTGATATATTAATGGTAGCACACAAAACCCAGCATAACATTTACCATTTCCTGGGGACTGACTATTACTCAGTAGCTTTGCCTGCCTTCTTTCCAAGGCCAGTTGTTTATTTCTCTCAATTCTTTGTTGTTGCTCTTCTGTTAGGTTTCTACTTGACTCAGAAGCAAACTTCTCATTTTCAGATGAGTTTGTCAAAAAGGGATCTAATTCAGTAGCAGTTATATCATGGCTGTTATTTTCCCCTATGTCATCTGTAGTAGAAAAGAAAAAGTTAATACATCTGTAGTGTTAGACTAGTTAAAGAACTAATGCAGCTTTTAAATGAATAACAGTTAAAAGTGGCAAGGTCCCAGACCTGAAGAAACAATTTGTGAGGTATGAGAGTGTTGTGTACAAGGTCTGCCCAGAAAGTATCCAGCCATTGTTAATACTGTGTATCAAGAATGGTTTGCATGACATTGAGGTAACATGGCAGCCAAGGAGAGTGGACTGGTATGTACATGCATGAACAATGATGATTTCACTGTACTAGTCAGTGGGGGGTGTTGGATGCCATTGAGGGAGCATGTGTACTGTGTGGCTGTTACATTCAAAATGACTGAGCACCCTCGCCCCACTACTGCACTTGACTAGTCTTAAAAATATATATATGACTGAGCAAGTAGAGCAACAAATCTGCATCAAATTTTGCGTTAAGCTTGAACATTATTCCACAGAAACTATTCAGGTGATTCAGAAGGCTTTCAGGGATAATGCAATGAGTGCAATGCAAAGAATGCCTCAAAGATGGTCAAGACTCTGTTGAAAGTGATCCATGTTCTGGAAAGCCTGTAAAAAGCAGAACACCTGAGAATGCTGAACATGCACAGGTTAAGAGATACTGGGAGTACTGTGTGAGGTCCCAAAGTGACTACTCTGAAGTGGAATGAAGTGTCATTGTCCTATGTACAATGTTTCTTGTATTTTGTTGTTCTTTCTTATATCTTCAGTAAATGTCTCTGTTTTTCATATTACGTGGCTGGATACTTTCCGGACAGATTTCATATATAGGCTTGATTCAAATAAAGAAATATTTATAAATCACTTTAAAGGGGCAGGTTAAGTCAAATGGAAATACTATTAAAAATAAGCATGGGCCACTCGTGGTGGCTCACACCTATAATCCTAGCACTCTGGGAAGCTGAGGTGGGAGGATTGCTTGAGCTCAGGAGCTCGAGACCAGCCTGAGCAAAAGTAAGACCCCCGGTCTCTACTATAAATAGAAAGAAATTAGCCAAACAACTAAAAGCAGAAAAAAATTAGCTGGGCGTAGTGGTGCATGCCTGTAGTCCCAGCTACTCGGGAGGCTAAGGCAGGATTGCTTGAGCCCAGGAGTCTGAGGTTGCTGTGAGCCAGGCTAATGCCATGGCACTCTAGCCCAGGCAAGAGAGTGAGACTGTCTCAAAAAAAAAAGCATGAAAAGAAAAGTTCTTAGTTATGATTAGAAATATTTTATGCTTGGGCTAATAAAAGCTTATAGAATCCAAACCATATTCTTGTTCTACACTAAACTAACATGTTTTAATTGCCTGCCATAGCTGTCTATATGGTACACAGTAATAGTTTTATATAGGCCATTATCTTTTGTAGGGCAAAACACAATGAAAAAGGAAAAGAAATTTAGAAATCTGTAGACATATTTCCAAGTTAATTTTTCAAAAACAGAAATCAGTTCTCTCTACATTATTAGTGTTAAGAAATTCTTAAAGCCTTGCACACCAGTTACCTCAAAGTAGGATGCCCCCAAAATGATCCACAATGGTATGGAAAGGACATTACATTTTCTACTTATATTTCATTTAAGAATTAAGAAAAATTAAATTTTACTAACATATTTAAATAAGAACTGGCAATGAAGAACTGTTGTCCTTACGACAGACTTATTGTCTGGTAGTGAGCTACCTTATAGGCAGCACCACACTGCAAAGGTGGGAGAATAGGGACCTCATTTTTTAATTTCAGACATAACAGCTATTTCTGATTGTCCAGTCAAGTAAATTGACAGATATTATCTTATTTTGACCAAACAATCCCAACAAAATGTACCAGTCACAGCTTAAAAAGATGATGTGCACCATCAGGAAGATGGTCACACTGGAAACTCAGACTTGTGGGGGGTGGGGGGGAAGGGCATTTTTTGAAACCTTAAAATCTATACCCCCATAATATGCCGAAAAAAAAAAAAAATTCTGCAAAATAACAAAATGCCTACTGGTAGAATAGAAGCACAATCAAGAAGTATGAAAATGGCAGAACTGACACTTCGCCTTCTCTCTACAATCATCCACGTTATGGGATTAAAAAAAATAAAGCCCATGGGATCTGACAAGTTGGTCAAACAATTTAAACCACCACTTGAAATATGAATTTATATTATATATACTATCCTTGTCCTATGTATATATTATACCTTGAGATATTAGCTAAATATAGTAATAAAATTATCACAATTAGAAAAAAATTTAAACCTTTACAATTATTTCAGTGAGATTTAAAAATCATGATACTTAATCCAACCCTTTACAACCGAACCCCCTTTTAAGGTTTCTTCCTTAACAGTGAAAGATGAAAAGCCAGACACTTTTCCTCCCTGATATGGAAAAAAGAATGTAGCAAAAAAGTAAAATTCATTCCTTTTATCATGTATAATTCTATATGTACTGGTAGAGTCCATGTAGAAAACATTGCTAGAGAAGTTAAGAAACAAGTATTAGAACTAATTATGAAATATATAGGATTTTTCTTTTTTTTGAGATGGGGCCTCACTATGTTGCCCAGGCTGGTCTTGAACTCCTGGCCTCAAGCCATTCTCCCACCTCAGCCTCCTGAATAGCCAGCTGGGATTATAGGCACGAGATACCACACTCAGCTCTACATGAGTAATATGCTTTACCTTACAGGATTCTGAATCAATAATAACAAAATACATAGAGAACTCAAAAAAAAGAAATACCTTCAATAGTAAATGACTATTGCTTTTTAAGCCACAAAAAGAAAGGTATCTTCAATAGTAAATGACCTCTTTAATATAAGGAATGCTTTTTGAAAGTAGCAGCAGCTTGTCCCTTTAGGATAAATATGAGATTAAAAAAAAAAAAAAATTAGGGCTCAGTACGGTGGCTCACGCCTGTAATCTCTGCACTTTGGGAGGCCAAGGCAGGAGGATCACTTGAGGCCAAGAGTTTGAGACCAGCACAGCAATGCAGGACTCCCCAAAACACCAACCCCCATCAATAAATAAAAAACCTATACCAAAAAAAAAAAAAAAGAACACAACTCAGCCAGTGTGGTGGCTGGTACCCATATGCTGAGGAGGGAGGATATAGCTTGAGCCAAGGAGCTCTAGGTTACAGTGAGCTATGATCACACCACTGCACTCCAGCCTGGGCAAGAGTGATTCCCTGCTCAAAAAAAAAAAGGAAAGAAAAAGATACAAAGAAAATATATTCCACAACAAGCATCTCTGATTTAAGTCTCTTGTATGTTTCCTGTATTTTAGCATGTTTGTAATTCCCTTGATGGTCCATGTTAATTTATGCCTCTGCATAAGCAGCTCCCCATATCCAAAATCACCTCTGCCTGACCTCTACTGCTTATTATTCAAAATACTTGTTACATCATCTATGAAGCTTTCCCCTCCTCTAGGTAGAAGTATGCGCTCCTTTGTACCCCACCCTGTTCCCTATTCATGCCTCTAACAACACCACATATCAGACTACTGGCAATGTTATATGTTTGACTCACTAGTCTATTAGCCTATATCTTACCGAAAAATTTAAATCCTGGATTATTTAAATCACATTCCTTCACCCTTTTAAAAGCAACTTATAAATAACTTTGGGGGATTCTATACAGGGCCTGTATTTTCTACCACATCTAAAGTTAAAAAAACAAAAACTTGTATGGAGCCATCGCACAGAAAATCTGATAACTATACAGACCCTGTCGGCAGGAACCATTTATTTTGATGTGTGTGACTGTCTATGGTTGCACTGTACAACTAACAATGCAATCAATACCAGGAACAGTCACATAGGTCTTACTAAAGTCCTATATCCAAGATCTGTACTCTAAGTGAAACTTCCATCATTAAAATATTCTGGCAAATTTCACAAGGCTACTTTTTCTAATGGTATATATGTATATGAACACTATTTCTTGATATTTATTTTTATTAACAAGCACTATAAAGGATCAATGGGTCACCAGAGTTCTCAAAAGCTCATATCCTATGCCTAAATATATTTTTACAACATCTCTAAAGGCACTGCAGCCATGTCTTTAAGACACAAATTTTATACACAACATTCTAGATGTACCAATGCATTCCTATTTACTGCAATTTAATTATATACACAGTATAGAAAAAGGATCCAGTCCTATAATACTGCCTACCCTAACTAGACCCAGTTCTAAAAGCAAAATTGTTATAAAGCAGATAAACCTAAATTCTTACCATCATTGCTAACAAAATCTTCATGTACAATAGGGAGATCAAGTCGAATTCGTTTTAAACAGGTCTGAAATAAAGAGATATTTTCACATTTTTACCAATAATGTTAGATGGGGGAATGGTCATTTATTCAACTTTTAGTTTCAAAAGAGTTGCTCTTCA